>JBBPBX010044981.1:0-22609 GCA_038048925.1 Garcialebias charrua
GTCCTGCAGAACCTGTTGGCTGCTGAAACGGGTCGTTTGTGACCTTTGACCCACTCTATGAGCTTTAATGTTTGACCACGTTCTGTCTCTGTTTTCACTCTATTGTAAAAACATCAGATGTCACAATAAAGGTTCATGCATTAAGACGTGCAGCGTTTTTATTGTGAACATTGTGGGAGGAGCCTGAGCGCTCGTAAACTTGGACGTAAAGCTTTGAGAAATGCATATCACCCGCCACAAATCCACACTTCCTGGTTCAAACGGACTTCCTGTTGGACGATGAAACACTTTGCTCATCTCTAACGTTCAGTTAAATCTTTCACGTCTCATCTTGTAAAAAGTGTTTTTAAATAAATGACTTGATTCAGCAGAAAGTGATGAAGAGTCTGACCCCTGAAGCCTCTGTACATCAGGTTTGTGTGTGACCTTTGACCCCCGAAGCCTCCGTACATCAGGTCTGACCCCTGAAGCCTCCTACATCAGGTTTGTGTGTGACCATTGACCCCTGAAGCCTCCGTACATCAGGTCTGACCCCTGAAGCCTCCGTACATCAGGTCTGACCCCTGAAGCCTCCTACATCAGGTTTGTGTGTGACCTTTGACCCCTGAAGCCTCCGTACATCAGGTCTGACCCCTGAAGCCTCCTACATCAGGTTTGTGTGTGACCTTTGACCCCTGAAGCCTCCGTACATCGGGTTTGACCCCTGAAGCCTCCTACATCAGGTTTGTGTGTGACCTTTGACCCCTGAAGCCTCCGTACATCAGGTCTAACCCCTGAAGCCTCCTATATCAGGTTTGTGTGTGACCTTTGACCCCTGAAGCCTCCATACATCAGGTCTGACCCCTGAAGCCTCCATACATCAGGTCTGTGTGTGACCTCTGACCCCTGAAGCCTCCTACATCAGGTTTGTGTGTAACCTTTGACCCCTGAAGCCTCCTACATCAGGTCTGTGTCTGACCCCTGAAGCCTCATTACATCAGGTCTGTGTGTGACCTCTGAAGCCTCTGTACATCAGGTCTGTGTGTGACCTCTGACCCCTGAAGCCTCCATACATCAGGTCTGTGTGTGACCTCTGACCCCTGAAGCCTCCGTACTTCAGGTCTGTGTGTGACCTCTGACTCCTGAAGCCTCCGTACATCAGGTCTGTGTGTGACCTCTGACCCCTGAAGCCTCTGTACATCAGGTCTGTGTGTGTCCTCTGACTCCTGAAGCCTCTGTACATCAGGTCTGTGTGTGACCTCTGACCCTTGAAGCCCCCGTACATCAGGTCTGTGTCTGACCCCTGAAGCCCCCATACATCAGGTCTGCGTGTGACATCTGACCCCTGAAGCCTCTGTACATCAGGTCTATGTGTGACCTCTGACCCCTGAAGCCTCCATACATCAGGCCTGTGTCTGACCCCTAAAGCCTCCGTACATCAGGTCTGTGTGTGACCTCTGACCCCTGAAGCCTCCATACATCAGGCCTGTGTCTGACCCTGAAGCCTCCGTACATCAGGTATGTGTGTGACCTTTGACCCCTGAAGCCTCTGTACATCAGGTCTTTGTCTGACCCCTGAAGCCTCTGTACATCAGGTCTGTGTGTGACCTCTGACCCCTGAAGCCTCTGTACATCAGGTCTGTGTGTGACCTCTGACCCCTGAAGCCTCTGTACATCAGGTCTGTGTCTGACCCCTGAAGCCTCTGTACATCAGGTCTGTGTGTGACCTCTGACCCCTGAAGCCTCTGTACATCAGGTCTGTGTCTGACCCCTGAAGCCTCTGTACATCAGGTCTGTGTGTGACCTCTGACCCCTGAAGCCTCTGTACATCAGGTCTGTGTGACCCCTGAAGCCTCTGTACATCAGGTCTGTGTGTGACCTCTGACCCCTGAAGCCTCCGTACATCAGGTCTGTGTGTGACCTGACCCCTGAAGCCTCCGTGCATCAGGTCTGTGTGTGACCCCTGAAGCCTCTGTACATCAGGTCTGTGTGTGACCTCTGACCCCTGAAGCCTCTGTACATCAGGTCTGTGTGTGGCCTCTGACCCCTGAAGCCTCCGTGCATCAGGTCTGTGTGTGACCTCTGACCCCTGAAGCCTCCATACATCAGGCCTGTGTCTGACCCTGAAGCCTCCGTACATCAGGTATGTGTGTGACCTTTGACCCCTGAAGCCTCTGTACATCAGGTCTTTGTCTGACCCCTGAAGCCTCTGTACATCAGGTCTGTGTGTGACCTCTGACCCCTGAAGCCTCTGTACATCAGGTCTGTGTGTGACCTCTGACCCCTGAAGCCTCTGTACATCAGGTCTGTGTGTGACCTTTGACCCCTGAAGCCTCTGTACATCAGGTCTTTGTCTGACCCCTGAAGCCTTTGTACATCAGGTCTGTGTGTGACCTCTGACCCCTGAAGCCTCTGTACCAGAGCCATATAAAGTGAGAGTTGCGACACTTCCATAGCGTTCCGTTGTAAGAATGGAATGCGGAAGTCACGTGGGTCATGGAGGGGGCGATTTGTTCCATGGCTCTGTTTAACAGTCTGACTCTGCCTGCAGTAGCGCTCCGTTGCCACCAGAGGGCGCAGCTCCACAAGGTTTCCATAGCCGTTGTTTGGAACGAACGACCACGTCGGCGACATCAAAGAGTGTCAGAACTCTCTCTATATATGGCTCTGCTCTGTACATCAGGTCTGTGTGTGACCTCTGACCCCTGAAGCCTCTGTACATCAGGTCTGTGTCTGACCCCTGAAGCCTCTGTACATCAGGTCTGTGTGTGACCTCTGAACTTTGAGGCCTCCGTACATCAGGTCTGTGTGTGACCTGACCCCTGAAGCCTCCGTGCATCAGGTCTGTGTGTGACCCCTGAAGCCTCTGTACATCAGGTCTGTGTGTGACCTCTGACCCCTGAAGCCTCTGTACATCAGGTCTGTGTGTGGCCTCTGACCCCTGAAGCCTCCGTGCATCAGGTCTGTGTGTGGCCTCTGACCCCTGAAGCCTCCGTGCATCAGGTCTGTGTGTGACCCCTGAAGCCTCTGTACATCAGGTCTGTGTGTGACCTCTGACCCCTGAAGCCTCTGTACATCAGGTCTGTGTGTGGCCTCTGACCCCTGAAGCCTCCGTGCATCAGGTCTGTGTGTGGCCTCTGACCCCTGAAGCCTCCTTGCATCAGGTCTGTGTGTGACCTCTGACCCCTGAAATCTCTGTACATCAGGTCTGTGTGTGACCTCTGACCCCTGAAGCCTCTGTACATCAGGTCTGTGTGTGGCCTCTGACCCCTGAAGCCTCCGTGCATCAGGTCTGTGTGTGGCCTCTGACCCCTGAAGCCTCCGTGCATCAGGTCTGTGTGTGACCCCTGAAGCCTCTGTACATCAGGTCTGTGTGTGACCTCTGACCCCTGAAGCCTCCGTGCATCAGGTCTGTGTGTGGCCTCTGACCCCTGAAGCCTCCTTGCATCAGGTCTGTGTGTGACCTCTGACCCCTGAAGCCTCCTTGCATCAGGTCTGTGTGTGACCTCTGACCCCTGAAGCCTCCGTACATCAGGTCTGTGTATGAACTCTGACCCCTGAAGCCTCTGTACATCAGGTCTGTGTCACATTCTGCTTCAGATCAATTAAAAAGAAACGCATGAATTTTTCTTATTGATCTATAGAAACCCTGATGTTTCCAGCATTCATTTTGTTCTGGACTCAGAGCTCAGGGGCAGCAGGGACGTCCAGACACTTCTGGTCCCCCTTTTTGAAGAGGGGAACCACCACCCTAGTCTGCCATTCCAGTGGCACTGCCCCCGATGTCCACGTGATGTTGCAGAGACATGTCAACGAAGACAGCCCCACAACATCCAGAGCCTGAAGGAAATCTGGGTGAACATCATCCACCTTGCTCCCACTGAGCTTTTTAACTACCTCAGTGACCTTGGTGACCTCAGCCACAGTTATGGACAGACCAACCCCAAAGTCTCCAGACTCAACTTCCTCCATGAAAGATGCGCTGGTGGGATTGAGAAGGTCTGAGAAGTATTCCTTCCACCTCCTGATGACATCACTGGTTGAGGTCAACAGCAGCCCACCTTCACTGAACACAGTGTTTGTAAAGAGCTGCTTCTCCTCCTCAGCCACCTCATGGTCTGTCAGAATCTCCTCAGAGCCGACCAAGAGTTTTTATCCAGGGTCTCACTGAACTCCTCTAACATCCGAGCTTTTATCTCAGCAACAGCCAAGGCTGTGGACCTCTTGACCCTCTGGTACTCCTCAGCTGCCTCTGGAGTTCCACCAGCCAAGAAGGACCAACAGGACTCTTTCTTCAGCTTGACGGCCTCCCTGACCCGGGGTGTCCCCCACTGAGTTTGAGGATTGGAAGCAGCATTTATATTTCAGAGCAGCCGTGAAGGTGACCTGTCAGGGCTGCGGCCCTTAGCTGAAGCATCTGCTCGGGGTCTCAGCCAGCAGGAGGCGGCGCTGAAGCCCTGAGCCTCGAGTCATACCATACCATACCATACCATTTTATTTATAAAGCACTTTAAACAGGAACAAGTCCACCAAAGTGCTGGACAAACAAACACGCAACAGGCAACACATACAATGAAGTACAACACGAAAAACATAAAAACATTGCAGATCATAAATCAAACGATCCAGTACACATCAGCTGGCATTGAAAGCGATGGAGTAGTAGTGAGTTTTTAACCGGGATTTGAAAACCGAGAGGGAGGGGGCCTGTTTGATGAGCAGCGGTAACTCGTTCCAGAGTCTTGGGCCTGCTACAGAGAACGCCCTGTCACCCCTGCGCTTAAGGCGAGTTTCTGGAACTATTAAGAGTACCTGATCCTCTGACCTCAAAGCACGTGGAGGGACATATGGGTGTATCAGATCCGAGAGATAGGCGGGGGCGAGACTGTTCAGCGATTTGTAGACATACATGAGAATTTTGAATTGGATTCGAAGATGAACCGGTAGCCAGTGAAGGGAGGCCAAGACTGGTGTAATGTGCTCTCTTTTGCGTGTGCTGGTTAAAAATCGGGCAGCTGCGTTCTGAACCAGTTGTAATCGTGCAATGGTGGCTTGACTCACGCCAAACAGAGTCATGCCGGACCCACAGTCCAAACAGCCGTTTCTGTCAGAGGCATCACAAGAAAAACATGAAAGTTCCAAACACTTCATTCCGGTACTTTTACCCATCTGTTGATAGGAAGGTCTGAAGTGCAGGCATGCGATCAACGTAAACAAACATTCTGTTTACAAAGATGTTCTATGAAATATTATTTTATAAATGTTTTATGAATTAATATTCATAAATGTTTTATGAAATATTATTTATGCAGGATCGAGAGAGATCGGCAAAACCCCTCAAAAGAAATCACAACTTCAAGAGACTTCACACAGGACACTATTTTCTGCTTAAAACAAATGCTCTTTATTTTACCACAGAAAATCAATAGCAAGCAAGCCAAAAGCAAACAAGTGACACACTTTCATCTCAAAACTTCATACAATGATTAACGCTTAAACAAATATTCTTAGCATTTGACAGTGTGGATTGGGAGAGCCGTTTCAATCCCAAGGCAGAATGAACGTTAAACAAAAAGATGATTACTTCATAGCCGGTAGACTCTCTGAACCCTGGGAGCTCAGCTCGTCTCCTTTTATTCCTTTAGATAAGGATTGCTTGCGAAACAGAGTTGGCCAGGCTCTTTTCCACAAGCAATCACCCAATCTCAACAGGAACTGAACTATCTCTCCCTGACCCCTAATCAAACCGTTAGAACAAAACTCCAGAGATGACTTGATCAATAACTGACTATTCCTGTGATGATGAAATCAGCACAGTTTAACTTCTTATCTCCCAGCTCCCCGGCAGTGACAGATATAGGAAAATCACACACAATGTCTGGATGTTTCAGACTTTTTAGACTGATCAGAGAACAAACTTATTTATTAACTAGAAAGTTCCGGAGAAACTTTGACGGGGGCTGCCAGGCTGTTGCCAGACATCTTGAATCAAAATGGCTCCAAATGTTAATCAGTTCTAGAGATATATTTGATAAATACTTTCTATGAGTTTCAAACAGTACCAACAATGAGTATGTTTTCATCAGATTCTAAATCATGTGACTTGACAGCAGCAGTTTGTGTGAGGAGTGTTCTCCCATTCATTTTCAATGGGGAAATATGGCAACTTTGTTAGCAAAATACATCGCCATGGTAACTCCGATTGCTTAGCAGTAGAAGTCCCAGGATTTTCGACCTCCCCCCAGAAGTCCTGAAAGAGGGTCAAAAGACCCTTAGTCCAAACCAACCATTAGTGGGTCCACATTAGTGGGCCATTAACTGCCTTTTGTTATAAATATGCGTGCACACAACTCAGACACCCCCACCACACCAGACTGCACAAACTGCATTCCAATGTTTCCACCAGGTAAGTAAGACTCTGCTTGCACTTCCCCCCTTAGTCAGAAGAGAGGCCCTGACCTGAATTCACACATAACAGACCCTGAAGTTATCTCACAGTTGAACATTTTGGGACATCCACTGAACGGAAAGCTTTGTCTGCTCCAGAACAATTTTATGCATAAAATTGTCTTATTCTGCTGTGCTGACTATCCTGTAACTTTGATGTTCTGTCAAATAAATTATTTTGCTTACAAGTACTGTCTCTCTCCTTGTCCTTGGCACATGTATATACGGTGCGTGCCGGCACATGCAGGTGGCCCATTGCTGTGTTCTAAAACATGCTTGACCTATTGTTGTCCGTCACCTGACGGACCGACACAGGTCACATGACATGAGGTCAAGTGACGGACCAACACAGGTCACATGACCTGAGGTCAAGTGACGGACCAACACGGGTCACATGACCTGAGGTCAACTGATGGACCGACATAGGTCACACGACATGAAGTCAACTGATGGAACGACACTGGTCACTCGACATGAGGTCAACTGACGGACCGACACAGGTCACACGGCATGAGGTCAACTGACGTACCGACACAGGTCACACGGCATGAGGTCAACTGACGTACCGACACAGGTCACATGACCTGAGGTCAACTAACGGACCGACACAGGTCACATGACCTGAGGTCAACTGACTGACCGACACAGGTCACATGACCTGAGGTCAACTGAGGGACCGACATAGGTCACACGACATGAAGTCAACTGATGGACCGACACTGGTCACTCGACATGAGGTCAACTGATGGACCGACATAGGTCACACGACATGAAGTCAACTGATGGAACGACACTGGTCACTCGACATGAGGTCAACTGACGGACCGACACAGGTCACACGGCATGAGGTCAACTGACGTACCGACACAGGTCACACGGCATGAGGTCAACTGACGTACCGACACAGGTCACATGACCTGAGGTCAACTAACGGACCGACACAGGTCACATGACCTGAGGTCAACTGACTGACCGACACAGGTCACATGACCTGAGGTCAACTGAGGGACCGACATAGGTCACACGACATGAAGTCAACTGATGGACCGACACTGGTCACTCGACATGAGGTCAACTGACGGACCGACGCAGGTCACACGGCATGAGGTCAACTGACGTACTGACACAGGTCACATGACCTGAGGTCAACTGACGGACCGACACAGGTCACATGACCTGAGGTCAAGTGACGGACCAACACAGGTCACACAACATGAAGTCAACTGACGGACCAACACAGGTCACATGACATGAGGTCAACTGAGGGACCGACACAGGTCACATGACCTGAGGTCAAGTGACGGACCAACACAGGTCACATGACCTGAGGTCAACTGACAAAATGACACAGGTCACACGACATGAAGTCAACTGACGGACCGACACAGGTCACATGACCTGAGGTCAACTGATGGACTGACATAGGTCACATGACCTGAGGTCAACTGACGGACCGACACAGGTCACACGGCATGAGGTCAACTGACGTACCAACACAGGTCACATGACCTGAGGTCAACTGACACAACGACACAGGTCACATGACATGAAGTCAACTGATGGACCGACACAGGTCACACGGCATGAGGTCAACTGACGTACCAACACAGGTCACATGACCTGAGGTCAACTGACACAACGACACAGGTCACATGACATGAAGTCAACTGATGGACCGACACAGGTCACACGGCATGATGTCAACCTACGTACCAACACAGGTCACATGACCTGAGGTCAACTGACACAACGACACAGGTCAGATGACCTGAGGTCAAGTGACGGACCAACACAGGTCACACGGCATGAGGTCAACTGACGTACCAACACAGGTCACATGACCTGAGGTCAACTGACACAACGACACAGGTCACATGACATGAAGTCAACTGACGGACCGACATAGGTCACATGACTGAGGTCAACTGATGGACTGACATAGGTCACATGACCTGAGGTCAACTGACGGACCGACACAGGTCACACGGCATGAGGTCAACTGACGTACCAACACAGGTCACATGACCTGAGGTCAACTGACACAACGACATCAGGTCACATGACATGAAGTCAACTGATGGACCGACACAGGTCACNACACAGGTCACATGACCTGAGGTCAACTGACGGACCGACACAGGTCACATGACCTGAGGTCAACTGACTGACCGACACAGGTCACATGACCTGAGGTCAACTGACGGACCGACATAGGTCACACGACATGAAGTCAACTGATGGACCGACACTGGTCACTCGACATGAGGTCAACTGACGGACCGACACAGGTCACACGGCATGAGGTCAACTGACGTACCGACACAGGTCACATGACCTGAGGTCAACTGACGGACCAACACAGGTCACATGACCTGAGGTCAAGTGACGGACCAACACAGGTCACACAACATGAAGTCAACTGACGGACCAACACAGGTCACATGACATGAGGTCAACTGAGGGACCGACACAGGTCACATGACCTGAGGTCAAGTGACGGACTGACACAGGTCACATGACCTGAGGTCAACTGACAAAACGACACAGGTCACACGACATGAAGTCAACTGACAGACCGACACAGGTCACATGACCTGAGGTCAACTGATGGACTGACATAGGTCACATGACCTGAGGTCAACTGACGGACCGACACAGGTCACACGGCATGAGGTCAACTGACGTACCAACACAGGTCACATGACCTGAGGTCAACTGACACAACGACACAGGTCACATGACATGAAGTCAACTGATGGACCGACACAGGTCACACGGCATGAGGTCAACTGACGTACCAACACAGGTCACATGACCTGAGGTCAACTGACACAACGACACAGGTCACATGACATGAAGTCAACTGATGGACCGACACAGGTCACACGGCATGAGGTCAACCGACGTACCAACACAGGTCACATGACCTGAGGTCAACTGACACAACGACACAGGTCACATGACATGAAGTCAACTGACGGACCAACACAGGTCACACGGCATGAGGTCAACTGACGTACCAACACAGGTCACATGACCTGAGGTCAACTGACAAAACGACACAGGTCACATGACATGAAGTCAACTGACGGACCGACACAGGTCACATGACCTGAGGTCAACTGATGGACTGACATAGGTCACATGACCTGAGGTCAACTGACGGACCGACACAGGTCACACGGCATGAGGTCAACTGATGTACCAACACAGGTCACATGACCTGAGGTCAACTGACACAACGACACAGGTCACATGACATGAAGTCAACTGATGGACCGACACAGGTCACACGGCATGAGGTCAACTGACGTACCAACACAGGTCACATGACCTGAGGTCAACTGACGGACCGACACAGGTCACATGACCTGAGGTCAACTGACAAAACGACACAGGTCACACGACATGAAGTCAACTGACGGACCGACACAGGTCACATGACCAGAGGTCAACTGATGGACCGACATAGGTCACATGACCTGAGGTCAACTGACGGACCGACACAGGTCACAGGACCTGAGGTCAAGTGACGGACCAACACAGGTCTTATGACCTGAGGTCAACTGACAAAACGACACAGGTCACACGACATGAAGTCAACTGACGGATCGACATAGGTCACATGACCTGAGGTAAACTGACGGACCGACACAGGTCACATGACCTGAGGTCAAGTGACGGACCAACATATGTAGCCCACTGAAAGGGACCGGGGGATTTAGAAGCCAAGTTCACTTGCGCAAAAATGCGTAGCCTTATTCAAATTAGTGTTAAGCGTGCCCCCTCCTGTGGTGCGCCAGTAATGGCCTTATTTACAAAACAAAAGCGCCTGTTAACAGCTCATTATAGGATGTTAGCTAAAATCCTTCAGGTCACTCGACCCGTCTCTGGGTTCCAAAGGTAGAAATGTTGAATGACCCTTCTCTGGGACTTCTAGTGTTAAAAAAGTAATAGCACACATCTCTGAGTGGGGCCGGTCGTTTTGATATAACTTTTGTGGGGGTTCACTTTGTGGTTCGGTCCGTATTAAAGTTGAAAAAGATAACTTTTTCTGGTGTAGAATAATAAGTGGGCAGTAACCAACTAGTTCCTGGATTTGGAGATTCATTACGTCTTTGTTCGCAAATTACGTTGCCATGGTAAGTCGAAATGCCAATAAAAGTAATAGCACACATCAGGGGGCCGAGCCAGTCGTTTTGATATAACTTTTGTGGGGGTAGACATTGTGGTTCGGGCCGCATTAACGCTCGACGACAATGTAGACACACGTTCGAGCACAATAACAATAGGTGGCTTCCATGCATTTACATGCAATGGCAGCCCCCAATTATTCATTCCACCCTCTGGTCTCTGATCAGTTCTAAAAATGTTCACCTTCCATTTTATTCAACAACTAATACATACAAATGTTAAACAAATTAATATAGCAAAGCACAATATTTATAGTTGCATGTGTAACGCCTAAAGGCCAGGGAGTTGACTGCGGCTACAAAAGCAGCATCAGAAGAGTGTCCTTTAAAAGAGCCTGAGGTGTGAATGAAAACAGGAGGCCGTGGTTTCAGTTTTGGTGTATATATATATTAAAGTGATTGTGCACAAAATAAGACAAAAACAAAAACCAAAATAAGACAAAAACAACAAGAGTCACAATAGTTGAGTCACCAAATACATGTACTCATTTCAAAGTCCATTATCAAGTCCATAGTTCTAGCTCGCCATCTGTAAATCCATGTTGGAGATTCTGGTCCAAAGAAAAAAACCCGACCTATAGGTCAGAAATACACATTAAGAATTTCATTCCAATTAAAATAACCAACTGTCATATAGCATGTACAGATAAAGAAAATAAACATCTTGATATATATAATCATTCAAAATCAACATTTAAGTAATTGTCAATCAACCATGGTTTAAGTATAGTTAACTAGAAATAATGTAATTCAGAATCATATTTCCAGTCAATCAATTTAAAGTGCACTTTCAATAATCATTTATCAAAAAATTATTATTTAACATCAAGTCTTCTAAAATAATCAAGCAGAGGGAAAAAATAAAGATATTGCGCAATATTAAGTTCAAACAAAAGTGTAGCTACATTATTTTCAATTGATTTTACAGGCATACCAACTTCATTGTCATTTTAGTTTCAATATAAAAGTCTAAAACGTTCAGAGAACGTCCCCTGAATGTTCAGAAACTGTCCCTTCAACGTTCAGACAACACAAACTTTTCAAGTTCCCAATCCACAGTTTTAAATTGAGATTTATTAGTGGAATCATGATGATATGTAGTTGTGCAAATAACTCTTGGCTATGAATTAATTCTACAGTACTAACATTAAAAATAACAGAGTCGAAAGTTATGATAAAAGAATCAGTTTATTACACATAAAGGCATCAGTATCATAATATAAAACAAATCCGTATATGAATAAAAAAAATGCATAACTGGCATCAGTTGTAACAAAATAGGTACAAAAATAGGTACAAAAAGAATCTGTACATGCTATGCATATGAAAAATATAATGCATCTACTTCAAAACTGCGTTGAGGCAAACAAAGCTAGGAACCACATTTGACCATCCATTGTGCAGCAGGAAACATCAAGGAATCAAGGAATCAAGGAGTTTTATTAACATTGCATCAATTTTCACCGATTACAACGTAAATATGTAGTTGCAGGCATCCAGAGAGAAATGAGTGCAAAAGCTGCAGCAAAACAAAGCACATTACATGTTTTATCAACACACGATATGTTTTATCAACACACGACATGTTTATTCAACACATTGATATACTCTTAGCGCGGCCAGGCCCAATCTGTCTCCAGATGAAGGTCAAAAGCAGGAAAAACAGGCAGAAACACTGGGATTCACAGCATTGATATTAAAAAAAGATGAATCACATTTTGTCTTCAAGACACCGCGTGATTCAGTAAAAACCATATCAGAGCACATTTAGGTACAATAACAAAGGAAATACGGCAGGCAGGGAGATTGGGTCCATGATTAATTTCAGACAAACACAAAGTTCAGCAGGTGTGCAGCTGGGTGTTATCCGAAGCCTCACAGAAATCTCTGGGGAGGGGGAGGGGAGGGGGGGGCTCTTCAACTTCTCACTCTAGGAGAATGGATTCCCACAGCCCGCTTCAAGGACATGTGCAGAAGCCAGATAATGTTTTTGTTTGTTATCCAAATAGACCACAGTGTTCTTTTCCACTGCCGCCTTCAAGTCTGTGGGTGCTGTTTCATGGCCGAAAGAAATCCAAATATGTGGTTCTGCTCTGCCCCGCTTTCATGAGCTTCCACCTGTCCCTTGATCGATCCTGGGTGGCTGCAAACAAGTCCCAAAACGGACAGCAGGTGCACGGTGGTCCACCACTGCACCAATCGTGCGATTGAGCTCATACAGCAGCTGGGATGAGGAGCCCACGACCCGGTTCAGAGAATTTTGCTGATCAGGCAGTCCCGACAGCGCTCTGATAGCCGCCGAAGCCTCCCTCAGCTTCCGATAACAAACAACTCCGGTTACGCCAAAAAACAGAGCAGTTGCTACCAATAATCCAATAATCCACAAATCCTCCACGTCTTCGACACTCAGAACGGACAGACACATGGGCTGCCACTGACCCCACGAGTCCAGCACGTATCCAGCCGCGTGTGTGTCGGAGGGACAGACAGCTTCTCCTGACACGGTCCGCTTCGTGGAAAAAATCTTATCCATTGAAGAAACAGCCCAATTGATTAATTCCATATTGGTTCGAGTGAGCGCTGAAGGGTCGCAGACGAGACGAAAAGCAAGCAGGGAGTAGGAAAAACTTAGGGAGGGAAGAGCAGAAAGATATGCGACCTGCCTTGCCGAGTGCCGGAAGAAGAAGAAACATGGTGGAAACCGTTGGTTTAAGGTTTCCAAATCACTCCTTACATTTTTCCTTTATCCTCTTTAACATAAATTAAAGGATTAACAGAACAGCATAACACATAAAATGGAAAAGTCCACCTTTGGTACCTTTAAAAAAACAAAAGCTTTAGAATTACATTGGAGGGAGCTTATCAACTGGTGGCAAAACAAAATGTACCAGTACACAAACAAATCTAAAAGTACACAGCTCACATAGCTTTGGTCTGTACTTAACATTAATTTGTTTTTGTTTTTTATTAACATGCCTTCATTTTTCTTTTGGATTTATAGCTGCAACACTGGCAGTAACACGAGAAATATGAAAGCTATATAAAATTACAGTCCCACCACAAATATGTTTAAAAAGTGTGCTGGTCATAATATTTTAAATAAGTTGATTTATTTCAGTAATTCCATTCAAAAAGTGAAACTTTCATTAAACTGATTTCAAGTTTATTTCTTTTAATGCTGATAATTAAAACCAACAACTAATGACAACCCTAAATTTAGTACCTCAGAAAATTAGACTATTACTTGAGATTAATTAAAAAAAATGTTTATAAATGTTGGCCAACTGAGAACTATGAACATGAAATGTACAATATGTACATCTTTGAATACTTAGTTGGGGGTCCTTTTGCAAGGACCATGGTACCATGTTCATACTTTTCAGTTGGCCAACATCTATAAAAATCCTTTTTTTTTTTTATCTCAAGTAATGTAATTTTCTGTTACCGGTAATGAATTTGGGCTTTTCATTAGTTGTCAGTTATAATCATCAACATTAAGAATTTAAAAAAAAATATATCAGTCTGTGTGAATGAATATAATATACAAGTTTTACTTTTTGAATGGAATTACTGAAATAAATAAACTTTTTCATATTCTAATTTTATGACCAGCACCTGTATTTGCATCTCTCCCCCCAAAAAATGTGTTCCTCAGTTCTGTGTGAGCCCGTGTCCTCCACTTCTTTGTGGCACATTTTAAATGTCCTGTGTGACCCTCCACCTCCACTTCTTGTGGTGCATTAAATGTCCAGTGTCCACTTCTTTGTGGTGCATTAAATGTCCAGTGTGAAAGCCTCACCTCCACTTCTTTGTGGTGCATTAAATGTCCAGTGTCCACTTCTTTGTGGTGCATTAAATGTCCAGTGTCCACTTCTTTGTGGTGCATTAAATGTCCAGTGTCCACTTCTTTGTGGTGCATTAAATGTCCAGTGTGAAAGCCTCACCTCCACTTCTTTGTGGTGCATTAAATGTCCAGTGTCCACTTCTTTGTGGTGCATTAAATGTCCAGTGTGAAAGCCCCACCTCCACTTCTTTGTGACACGTTTTAATTGTCCAGTGTGAGCGCATGTCCTCTACCCTTTTTGCATGTTTTAAATGCTCTGCAGCATGAGTCCTTATAAAATCCTCTCTTGCCGCAGAATCCCCATTCATGATTCCATCTGCATTTGCAAAAAAACAAACAAAAACAAAAAAGAGTAATTAGTCATATGCAAAGGCAATCTGGAAAATGCACAGTGCCTTGCTGGGGTCTCCCCTATAACTGGATTAATAAATAATTAAAAAAAACATCCATCCCAGCAAATGTTGATAGGTGGCTTGTTCACCGTCAGTATCCAAGGAAGAACAATCTGTTGAGCGATCTGGTTCAAGTTCAGAGTTATGTGAAATGTGAACATCCAATTCAGAGGGAAAATCATAAGAATGATTGGCATGATGGTCTGAATGAATACTGCCATGATCATCATCTGAAAAGGACCCATTTACAGGAATATCTACAGTTTCTGGTTCATTGGTGCCATCATCATGAAGAGAGTCAGAACTTTCAAGTGATTCACTGTGTTCACTATGCATGGCAATGACTTCATGCTGAAATGCAGGAGAATTTTTAACAAAATCTTGAGAATCATCTTGGTCATCATCTAAACACTTAAATTTCCGCTTGGCAGCAAGATGAGTTTGTCTCCAAAGAGTAGATTTAGGAACAGAATAAATGTTTTTTTGCCATTGTCAATGAGAGTTTTTTAGAAGCCTCAGTTTCAGTTCCTCCACATAGGACAAACAGGTTTAACAATGTCAATAAAAACAGCTTGTTCACATGCAAATGAGGAACATCAGCCTGACGGTCATTAGGGGCCTTGATGACTCACAGGGTGCTCATGCAATAACAGCATTGGGGGATGGGGGGAGGGACAACAGTCTGTAGTGTTCAACAGTCTGTAGTCTGTAGTGAAAAAGGTTAAAAAAGTAATAATAATCTTTCCACTTGAATGTCTTCAAGTTTCTTCACCTTATCCAGCTGAGTGAACTCTTTCGATCTGTACGGTTCAAACCATTCAGAAGCTTTGTGTTTGCTTTAAACACTCACCGGTCTCAGAGTTTATGTAGTTCTTGTCAGTTGATCTGTTGAGAGTCGCTGCGTAAGTGACCTCCACAACCTGGATGTGTTCGTTTCTCTCTTCCTGTTCGGCGACGTCCACACTAGAAGAGGGATTCAGGCCCCGTCATAGGACTCCTAAACCCAAACCCGATGAAACAGAGAGATGGGAATGACGGGGTGAGCTGCGTTCTGTTTTAAAGTTCCGGCAGAACCACAGTCTGACGGTTACAGAACATCTGGAACTGATGCTGAGGAAACAGCTGTTCACTGGAGAAAGTTTTAGCTTTAGAAGCAAAACTCAAATATTTTTGAGGCTAACTCTGAAATTAAAGTAAAATATCCGAAGTTGCAGTTCAAAAGCCTTAAACCTGTCTTGGTGTAACTTGGAAGCAGCTTATACATTTTAATTTATTCAGAATAATTTAATGAGCAAACACAAACCTTCATTATTCAACTGGGGTTAGGAGCATAAGGCCTCAAGCCCTTACCTTTCTTGTTGGTATCTGCTGACCAGGGGATTTGGTTCAAGCATCAAGATCCAGCTGCAGGGCAGTGCTCCTCTGTGTTGAACCAAACAAACTAAAATGGTGTTAATGATGGGAAACCTTCACCACAAGGCATCCTGGGAGAAATCAAAGGGCCAATGAAAGGGCCTCCAACCAACAGTGGGGGTTGTGATTGCCCACCCTCAACTGTCACAGTGTTCAATCAAACCACCAGAACAACAAGGTTTTGCTTCTGGGGGATAAACAGGAGTTAATGGAAGCCATTTTCTGGCACCAGAGTTTAACTGAGAGAAGTACTGTGGGAGAAAAGAGGGCCCTAAACCCTCTATTAAACATCTAACTAACAGAAGTGTACAATTTTTTATAACAACACAGAAATAGAGATTTGGTGATAAATAATAACAACCATTAAGTTTGTACTATGCTCTTTAAATTAAATCACACCAAACATGTTTTTTCACATTAAATGTCCAGAGTGAACGTTCAGACAACATTCAGACAACATTAGAAGTGCACTTCAAAACAAAAATAGAGATTTGGTGATAATAATTAATGACCATTAAAGTTTTAAAGATTAAAAAACTAATTAAATAAAATTATGCCACTTGTTTTTTTTTTCTCACAGTAAGCAAACATTCAGAAAACGTCAGAAGTGTGCACTTTCATATCAAGACAAAAATAAAGATTTGGTGACAATAACCATAGGTTTTTTTTTTTTCATTTATAGATGGCCTCCCTTCACACCTTATAGCCATCCTCTCACTCCAATATGTATTTTTTTTTTAATAGAGAGAAAGAAAGAAAAGAGAAAGTGAGACAACAAAACAACAATTATCCACAAAAAGAGCACAAGGCAAACACACCAAACCTCCGTCCACAATCCTGCAAAGCACATGACAGAACACAGCAACGAAACATACAAGCATAAAGACTGATAATATTCATGACCTTGCATTAGATTTCTATATATAAACATACCCATACCTACAAATATATATACAGTATACATACATATATATTTATATTCATTTATATACCCATCTACATATATCTACATATACATCCCTGCATCCATTTGTGTGTGGTTGTGAGCATGCATAAGTGAATAAGGTTCCTCCAATAGAACATTTAGTAGCGATTGTGAAGCATCAGAGATCTGTCCCCCCAAAGCCCGAGACAGACGAAAGGGCGATCAAAGCCCAAGACCCCAGGAAGGACCCCGAGCCCAGAGTCCCCAGGACCACCCGAACAGGACGAGCCACTCGTCCACTCCCCAGATCCGACCAAGGGGAAGAACCGGACGAACCCCACCAGGGACCACACACAATGACCCCCCGGGGTCAACAGCGACAAATACACAGGCCCCCGCCAGAGCCCGCTGCACCGATGTAGCCCCAAGTTTGTACTATGCTCTTTAAATTAAATCACACCAAACATGTTTTTTCACATTAAATGTCCAGAGTGAACGTTCAGACAACATTCAGACAACATTAGAAGTGCACTTCAAAACAAAAATAGAGATTTGGTGATAATAATTAATGACCATTAAAGTTTTAAAGATTAAAAAACTAATTAAATAAAATTATGCCACTTGTTTTTTTTTTCTCACAGTAAGCAAACATTCAGAAAACGTCAGAAGTGTGCACTTTCATATCAAGACAAAAATAAAGATTTGGTGACAATAACCATAGGTTTTAAACATATAAAAAACTGATTAAATGATCACAGCAAACACTTGTTTTTCACAGCAATTAATAGTTTACAGTGCCATCAGAAGGGCAAACTTTTTATAACAAGACAAAAATAGAGATCTGACAATAACAACCATGTAATTATGGTTATAGATAAAGAACCCATATGAGTGGGGGTCTTGTACGTGGGCCCATTGCTCTGTTGAAGATATAAAGACCGATTAAAGAAGTCACAGCAAACATGATTGTCATGTCAAGTGAATGTTCATAGTGAACGTTCAGACAATGTTCAGACAATGTCAGAAGTGCACACTTTTTGTAACAAAACAAAAATAGAGATTTGGTCATAAATTATAACAACCATTAAAGTGTCAAAGATGTAAGAAATAAGTGAATGAAATTACACCAATTTTTTTTTCTTACAGTGAGTGAACGTTCAGAGTTAACGTTCAGATAATGTTCAGGCAATGTTCAGACAATGTTCAGGCAATGTTCACACAATGTTCAGATAATGTTCAGGCAATGTTCAGACAATGTTCAGACAACGTTCAGATAATGTTCAGACAATGTTCAGACAATGTTCACACAATGTTCAGATAATGTTCAGGCAATGTTCAGACAATGTTCAGACAATGTTCAGACAATGTCAGAAGTGCACACTTTTTGTAACAAAACAAAAATAGAGATTTGGTCATAAATTATAACAACCATTAAAGTGTCAAAGATGTAAGAACTAATTGAATGAAATTACACCAATTTTTTTTTCGTACAGTGAGTGAAGGTTCAGCGTTAACGTTCAGCGTTAACGTTCAGGCAAAGTTCAGACAAGGTTGGGTCCTGAACATTCGACATTCGACCTTTAGACGACGTTCACTGAACGTCATCTGAACATTTGCTTGCTAGCTGGGGAGGTCAACGCAGTGCTAAGCCCTTGAAACAGGGACTGGATGCTTTGCAGAACTGGACGCCCAAGCATTGAATACTGCAAGCAATTTGGTGGCTGCCGTGCTCGAGTAGAGTGTCGGATGGATGGTTCAGAATCTGGGCTGGAGAACTCGGGAGTAGTTGAATCACTTGAGAAGCTGATCGGCTTTGGGGAGGATCCAAGATCTGGCTGAAAGGAGGCATTTTCCTCCGGAGGCTCTAGATCAACAGGATCTGTTTCATCTCCAACTGTTTGTTCTGCATCCAGCTCAGTCGGTACTAGTTCAGCAGTAGGTTCATGTCCAGGCCCCATTTCCGGTTCTACAGCAATAGTTTCTTCCTTAAAACTCTGTGAATGCTGGCCAGACAGAGCCTCAGGCATAGGAACAATGGTAGATGCAGGAACAGGTATGTTAACCACAGTTGTGATTCTGGTAGGACAGGAGCTGGAGTAATCAGGTAAGTCAGGTAAGAACAGTTCTTGATCTTCAGGGTCTGAAAGGTCGGAGGTTTTTGGAGTCACTGGGGGTGCCATCACTGATTTTGGCTTTAACTGTTCTGGTTTGGAAGCTGGTGTTAGGTAGCCACAAGGCAGCAGCAGGTCACGGTGGAGGGTCCTAATGGGACAATCTTTGCCTTCTGGTTTAACTGTATATACCGGAAGAGTGCCGGCTTTCTTCTGGATAATATACACATCTGGCTCCCACCGATCTGCGAGCTTGTGTTTGCCTCGTAGTTTGACGTTTCTAACCAAAACTCTATCCCCAACTGAGAGGTCTGCAGCTGTGACTCGCTTGTCAAATTTAAGTTTATTCCTTCCCATAACCTTCTCAGAGTTTTCAGTTGCAATCTTGTAACTTTCTCTGAGGTGTGACTTAAGCTTTTCAACATACTGTGAATGAGATGTGGATGGGTTTCCAGACACAGGCAGTCCAAAAGCTAAGTCAACTGGAAGGCGGGGTTGACAACCAAACATCAGTTCATATGGGGAGTACCCAGTGACGTCATTTCGAGTACAGTTGTAAGAGTGTACCAGCGGCTTCACAAAATCTTTCCAGTGTGTTTTATCCGCTTCTTGTAGAGTACCCAACATATTTAAAAGTGTTCGGTTGAATCGTTCCACAGGGTTGCCACGGGGATGGTATGGTGTGGTCCTACTCTTAAGAATTCCAGTTATTTGACAGAGCTCTTTGTAGAGTACCCAACATATTTAAAAGTGTTCGGTTGAATCGTTCCACAGGGTTGCCACGGGGATGGTATGGTGTGGTCCTACTCTTAAGAATTCCAGTTATTTGACAGAGCTCTTTGATAGTGTGCGATTCAAAATCGGGTCCTTGGTCGCTATGGAGATGCTCTGGGATTCCATAATGGACAAGGAAGTTGTCCCATAGTGCTTTTGCTACTGTTTTGGCTTTTTGATTTGGGGTTGGCACAGCAACAGCATATTTTGTGAAGTGATCGGTTATCACAAGAACATTCTTAGTGTTGCTTCGGTCTTGTTCTATTGAGAGAAAGTCCATACAGACCAGTTCGAGTGGTCTTGAAGTTTTAATGCTGACAAGGGGTGCAGCTTTCTCAGGCTGTGATTTCCTTCGTATGCATCTCTCACAGTTCTTGACTTTATTGCAAACATCAACTGCCATTCGTGGCCAGAAGAACCGTGATCTGACAAGGTCCAGTGTTCTCTCTGTACCCAAATGGCCCATTTGGTCATGAAGCTGGTTGAGGACCTCAGGCCGACACTCCTCTGGAAGGACAAGCTGGTAAGTAAGCTCACCTCCAATATTCCTCCTCCTAACGAGAACATTATTATGGAGCTCCAGACGTGTAAGCTCTCGCAAGAGTAATGGCAGATTGGGGAGCTGTTCCCTTAGAGATGGTGGCGGACTTTCTCCTCGTTCCAGTTGAGCAACAATGTGCTGAATGACCGGATCGGCTCGTTGTTTGGCAGCAATTTCATCAGCAGAGACGGATGGCATGACAGGTGAAGAGAACTGCATATCATTAACAAAACTGTCTGGTAGGCTATCAGTGTTAGTAGAGAGCGTTTGCACAAGAGCAACAACTTGGTCCAGGTTGGGTGAGCTGTACACTAGTTGTCTGTCACATATTGCTTGGACTGAGTGCTGGTCAATCAAAATAGAAGATGGATGTTCAAGGTGTTGCTCAGTGAATTTCAATATTCTCTCTCTCTCTTTCCTAGACAAAGCATCCTCCATCTGTTCAACATGAGGTCGCCGAGAGAGTCCGTCGGCATCAGCATTCAACCTGCCAGCCCGGTAGATTATCTTAAATGAAAAGGTTGACAGAGCAGAAAGCCATCTGTAACTTGTAGCATCCAATTTAGCAGAAGTTAGCAGATATGTCAAAGGATTGCTATCTGTAACCACAGTAAAATTGGATCCGTACAAATAGTCATAGAATTTCTCTGTAACTGCCCATTTGAGAGCCAAAAACTCAAGTTTATGGGCAGGATACCGGCGTTCACTGTGTGAGAGACCTCTGCTGGCATATGCAATCACCCTGGTCTGTCCATCAAAGTCTTGGTATAAGACTGCACCAAGACCAATAGAGCTGGCATCTGTGTGCACGATGTAGGGTTTATCTGGGTTTGCAAAGGCAAGAACTGGGGCTGTACTGAGCTTCTGTATAACCTCTTCAAAGGCCTGCTGGCAAGCTGGCGTCCAACGGGAAACAAAAGGTTCTTTGGGGTTAAGATAATGTTGTAACTTCCCCTTTTGGTTTGACCTTTTCTGACTGGGAGGATATCCAGCCGTTAACTCATTGAGAGGTCTGACGATTGAAGAGTACCCTTTCACAAACCGTCGATAATACCCTGCAAAACCAAGGAACGATCTGAGCTCTTTGAGATTTTCAGGAACTGGCCAAGATGTCAATGTGGAAAT
Source organism: Garcialebias charrua (assembly GCA_038048925.1). Taxonomy (NCBI): domain Eukaryota; kingdom Metazoa; phylum Chordata; class Actinopteri; order Cyprinodontiformes; family Rivulidae; genus Garcialebias; species Garcialebias charrua. Next base: position 21,745 of record JBBPBX010044981.1, read on the forward strand.
TTTGTCTGGGTCAGTCTCCACTCCATCACTTGATACTACATGCCCAAGGTAGCGAACTGATGTCTGGAAGAGAAGACATTTTTCAGTTGATAGCTTCAGCCCAAACTCTTTCAGGCGTTGAAGAACTTTCATCAGCCGGTGTTCATGTTCCTCCAGAGTTGGTGCAAACACTATCAAGTCATCAATGAAGACGAGCACTTCTTTTAAATTCATGTCTCCCATGCACCGCTCCATGAGACGTTGAAAAGTGCTTGGAGCATTAGTTACTCCTTGAGGCATGCGGTTGAATTCATAAAATCCAAGTGGACAGACAAATGCAGTTTTATTCTTGTCTGTTTCATTCATCTCAATCTGGTAGTAACCAGATTTTAAATCCAATGTGGAGAACCATGTGGAGCCAGACAGTGCTGAAAATGTGTCTTCCAACTTCGGTAATGCATATGCATCCCGGATGTTCTGTGCATTCAACTTCCTATAATCAATACAGAGCCGTACCGCACCATTTTTCTTCCGTATTACAACTATGGGGGGAGCAAAGTGTGAGTTTGATTCATGTACAACACCAGATTGCAACAATTCTTGAATGTGCTTTCGAACAGCGTCCATATCTCGAGGGTGGATGGGTCTTGGTCGTTGTTTAAAAGCAGTGGGATCTGACAGCTTGATCTCATGCTTGACCTTGTCTGTACAACCAAAATCAAGATCATGCTTTGCAACGACTTCTGACATACTGTCCAACATGGTTGTTATACGTTGCTTCCATTCAGTTGAGAGCTATGTGTCTCCAAAATTGTAGTTCAACTTGGTTGGGTTTGACTCTGTATTTAAGGAGGGTTGTTGCACACAATGCTCTTTATGGAGAATG
>JBBPBX010044982.1:5076-27208 GCA_038048925.1 Garcialebias charrua
TTTGTAGATATACAAGATAATTTTGAACTGGATTCGAAGATGAACCGGTAGCCAGTGCAAGGAGGCCAAGACTGGTGAAATGTGCTCTCTTTTGCCTGTACTGGTTAAAAATCGGGCTGCTACGGTCTGGACCTGTTGTAATCGTGATATGGTGGTCTGACTGAAACCAAACAGGAGTGAATTGCAGTAATCAAGCCTAGATGTAATAAATATGTGAATTACTGTCTCCAGGTTATTTTTGGATAATATCGGCTTCAGCTTAGACAGTCACCTCAGCTGGAAAAAACAGGATTTAACGATCATGTTTACATGACTGTTGAGTTTCATGGGAGGATCCATTATCACTCCCAGATTTGTTTTTGTTTTTTCAAACAGGGCTAGAGCAGAAAGGTCGATGCAGTGGTTCGTGATCGTGTCATTGGGAGGGAACAACATAGCTTCAGACTTCTTTTCATTGAAACTTAAGAAATTTAAAGCCATCCAGCCCTGATATCAGCCAGGCAGTCGAGCAGAGGTTGAATAGAGCATGTAGCATTGTGTCTTAGGGGGAAGAAAATGTATGGCCTCCTTTACACCTCAAAGCATTGTTCTTCTCTATCAAGGATGTGAACATCTTCATCTTTGAATGAGTGACAGCTGGTCTGGAGATCAGTGTAGACCGCAGAGTCCTGACCTGATGATGTTGATCTTCTGTGCTGGGCCATCCTTTTGGCGAGTGGCTGTTTAGTTTCCCCGATGTAAGACTGATCACAGCCCTCCTGACACTGAACAACATACACAATATTACTCTGTTTGTGCTGGGGGACTTGCTCTTTGGGATGAACCAGTCTTTGCCATAATGTATTTTGGGTTTAGAAGCCACTGGAAGGTTATGTTTGGAAAATAAACGTCTCAGTTTCTCTGAAGCTTACGCAACATACAGAATGACCACTGGTCTGGGTCTGGGTTCCTTCTTTTCACCTGATGGCTGGCTGGAGTCCCGTTTGGGATTCTTCTCTGCTTTCAGGAAAGCCCAGTTAGGATATCCACATTTCTCTAGAGCCTGTCTTGTGTGTGATTTCTCCTTCTGCCTGGCTCCTGAATTAGTGGGGATGCTGTCTGCTCTGTGGTACAGAGTCCTGGGGCCTCATGTACAAAGACTTGCGTGGATTTCTTACTGAAAAGTGCCGCACGGTCAAATCCAGAAATCTGCGTACGCACAAAAAAATCCAGATGTATCAAACTGTGCATACGCCGGTATCCACGCACATTCCTTTTGTACATCACAACCAACGTGGGATTGAGCGCACATGAGAGAGTGGCCGACTCCGCCTTTGACACGCCTCCATATAAATATGCAAATTCATTTAAATATGCCCTGCACGTTAGGAATGTCGTCTTTGCTCTATTGCAAATCATGTCGAAACGTGGAAAAAAGAGGAACTTCACGGACTGTGAACTGGAGACACTTCTGAGTGACGTAGAGGGGCACAGAAAAAAGTTTTGTCTGGCACGCTCAGCGCACAACAAACCGTCCACTTTTAAATGAAAAGTTGACCCAGCTGTTTTAACATGCATTGATAGATCAGTGGTTAGCGTGCCTGCCTTTCGTCCCGAAGGTCATGAGTTCGACTCCCGCATGGTACAACGTTTTTATTTTTTATTCATTCCAGATTTAAAGAACACAAGAAAACTGTTTAGAATGAACAACATGAAATGAAGGCAAAAGGGGATTTCTTGTGGTTTTTTTGTTAATAGTTTTCTTGTGTTCTTTAAATCTGGAATGAATTAAAAATAAAGACAAACGTTGTTTTCATTTAAATATACCCTGCAACAGAGAAATATCGTCTTGTCCCATCATGCATCACGTTCTTCAACTGCTAAAACAGCTAAGAATGAACAAAAAACAAGAATTTAAGCTGTGCAGAACTATTCAGTCTTTCTGTTTGTTATATTTTTTGCAGGTTGTATTCTGATTGCGTCCATGTGGATGTAATAATTGTTCATCATGTGTGTTTGGGTGGAAATAATCATTATTCCCACCATGAACAGTTTCCAGAATCGCCTGTAGGTGTCGCCAAAGGAACACAAACCACAGAAACGTGCCTACGCCAAGCCTGGAGCTGGCGTGAAAATGTACTTGGATGCGCACATATTCACGTTCAGTTCAGTTTTGATACATACGGGTTTTTGCGTGGATAGTGACGTACGCACGGTTTTTGTGCGCATGCACGGTTGATACATGAGGCCCCTGATGACTGCTAACTTGTGCACCAGAGGGTGATGGGAGTCAAACTGCAAATACTGGTCTGTGTGGGTGAGTTTACGGTACACCTCAGTTTGCAAATGTCCTCCACCAGAACCTGAGACCTCACAGTCCAAAAAAGCCAGCCTGCCATCTTTTACAGCTTCTCATGTGTACTTGATTTATTTATCCACAGAGTTGATGTGATCAGTAAAATGTTGGACTTCTTGAGATTTAATTTTAACCCAGCTGTCATCAACATACCTGAACCATTGTCTTGGTGGTGTCTGTGAAAAGGACGTTAAGGCTCTCTTTTCTACCTCCGCCATGTACAGGTTGGCAAAAATAGGAGAAACTGGAGACCCATAGCGCACCCATGTTTCTGCCTATAATATTGCTCCCCATATGTGAAGTAGGTTGACTGCAGGCACAGTTTCAAGAATTGACACAATTGCTCTGTGGAAAGCGTGGTCCTGCTGCTCAGAGTGATGTCTGATTTTAACCTTAAACAGACCACCTCTACTGCCTCATAAACTGGAATGCACGTAAAGAGTGATATGACATCAAAAGAGACCATTGTTTCATCAGTCTCCATGATGACATCCCTCACTTTATCCACAAAGTCTATGGTGTTCTGTATTTGGTGCTCAGAACACCACACCTCTTTACTGCTGTTGGAAGATGGTGGTTTGGCATTGCTGAGGCAGGTTGAAACTTTATTCCGAGTTGTTCTGCTTCACACTCTTTAATTTTGGTGTCGCGGATGACTGATGCACTCACTACTCTTAGCAAGGACAAAAACATCATCATCCTCCCAGCAGACAAAGGAATGTGCACAGTGATTTTGAACCAGAAACACTATCATGAAAAAGTTATGACACTCCTTAGTGACTTAATGTAAGGGTACCACTGCCTGCAGCCTGCTCTCCAAGATGGCCTCTGGTTGACAGCACCTGACAGTCATCAACATGATGAGCTTCACCCTCTACTTAAGGCTGCAGTCCAGTGCTACTCTTCGCTAGAGCATATCACCTCTTATGGTATTGTGTACCTCTGGTCTGAACATTATCTCTAGCAAAGGAGTGGTTCACCTTGTGTTCTTGTTTCCAGTTTCCCTGGTTCCTTGGCCTTGGTTCTCCTCGTGACCTGAATTGGATTCCTCTGGTTTCTGCTCTGGTTCATCTCGTGACTCGCTTCTGGATTCTCCCCGTGCTCTCGTTTGACTCTCCTTATGCCCCGCTCTGGACTCCCCGTGTCATGTTCCACCAGTTGCCTGCCTTCCTCATTCCCCTTGGATTTCCCCCTGGACTCATCTCTGCAAACTCCTATTGGTTGGGAGGATTGGACTTCTCTACTCTCCTAAACCTGTAAGAGAAACAACCATATCAATCTTCATTATCAGTGCTCCCTTGGACATCCTCTCTGATCACCATTTCCTCTTCTTCCAGGAGTTGCAGAGAGATGACTAGTGTACTTTCACTGTGAATTAATAAACACTGTTATTTTGTATTTCCCTGTGTCTCTCTCATTCTGTGTCTCATACCAATCTGGGTTCCTCGAGTTTATACCAGAAGTGCTCCAGCCACAAAAGACCCAGAATGAGACAGAGAGCGAGCAGAACGCCCCCGTTCCCCAGGTGGAAAGGATAGACAAGTTGTACGAGATGTTACAACAAGTCCTAACTCAACAGCAAACCATCCAGGCCAACTTACAGGAACTTGGAGGTATGGTCTTTTCCATTAAACGTCAACTTCAACCTTCTTCCCCCCAGTTCCTACAGTTCCGTCAGCTCCTGTGGTCTCCCATCCAAACTAAAGGATCTGGTTGATTTAAAAATGTTATTGATTATGTTTAAAGCTAGAAAGAGATTATTGTCATTTAATTTACAAAAGTTCTTTGTCTTAACAACCATTAGGGTGTTAACGATCCATCGTCAGGCTGATGGTCCTCCTTGATCATGTGAGCAGCTGGTTTCGGCTGTCATCAGCCAACTGGTTGATCCACTGTGGGAGGGTGCTATTTATAAGACTGAGCTGAACACAGCTTCTCAGACTGAGGAAGTCTTTCGGACGAAAGACGAAACGTTTCTTTTTTTTTTTGCTTTGTTTTGTTTTGTTTTTTGAATGTCCAGAGGACCAGACTTAGCTTTTTTAGATTTTTCTACCTGGATTATTGAGCATGCATCAGGGTTCTTTGTCTTAAGCTCTTGTGATAGAACTAACAGAAGGAAGTATGATTTCAAAAGTAAAACTGTACGTACTACTTTATAAAACAAATGTCCATTTCGGTGCATGGAGTAAAACTATGGAACAGTTTGGATGAGGAGTTTAAAAATTGCTCTACAATAAACCAATTCAAAACACTTTATAAAAAAAGAACGATTAACTCTTATACACTTTTGAGTTGTTAATGGGAACAGTGGTATATTGTTATGCAAAGGTGGGCGCTAGACCGCTGGGGAGCGCTAAAGCGCTAATCCGCTTACAGCGGACCTAAACAATTTGTTAGCTTTACAGCGGATTGACTAACTTTTATAATTCATAAGCGGATTTGCGCTATTTTTATTTAAAATGCAGTACCGCTAATAACAAATTATCTATCAGTAAAAACGAAAAAACTTATTTACGGGCTCTTAAATCAACCAGACGACTGCTAACAGACCATATCCTGTCAGCGCCGGATGTGGTCCGTGACAAAAAAGCGCCCCCCCCAGTCTCTTGGCTAGAGAGAGTGCAGTTAGCAGCCAGTGTGTTACTCTGCAACCTTATTGCTTGTTTTCGAAGAGTCAGACGAAGAGTTTTTAACATGGAGGGTGAACTTATGGATGTTTCTCAGTGGCCTACGTGACGCGTCTGGATTTTAAAAAGTAGTTCGCCATTTGCCCTCTTCAAAATGGCGGCCGCGACGGCCACAGAAGCTAAGGACTTTCCAAGAAAACACGGTAAAAACAATTATTTCTTTGCTGAGAAAAAATATATTTCTTAGCTGACTTTATAGCGCAAGGTTTTTCTGAGCTTAACCGGTTCAAATGGTCAAATCTGCTGGATTTAAAAAAGTAGTTCCCCATTTGCCCTCTTCAAAATGGCGGCCGCGACGGCCACAGAAGCTAAGGACTTTCCAAGAAAACACGGCAAAAACAATTATTTCTTTGCTGAGAAAAAATATATTTCTTAGCTAAAGTCAGCTAAGAAATATATTTTTTTCTCAGCAAAGAAATAATTGTTTTTACCGTGTTTTCTTGGAAAGTCCTTAGCTTCTGTGGCCGTCGCGGCCGCCGTTTTGAAGAGGGTAAATGGCGAACTACTTTTTTAAATCCAGCAGATTTGACCATTTGAACCGGTTAAGCTCAGAAAAACCTTGTGCTATAAAGTCAGTGACTTTATAGCACAAGGTTTTTCTGAGCTTAACCGGTTCAAATGGTCAAATCTGCTGGATAAAAAAAAAGCCATTTGCCCTCTTCAAAATGGCGGTTAGCGTGTTAGCATTAGCGTCCGCTAGCATTGCTAATACATAAGTGCTTTTGAAATTGCGGACCTAAATAAATTAATAAGTGCTTTAGAAATAGCGGAACTAATTTTTGGATTAGCGCTACCCAGCATTGTTGTTATGTATGTTATTGTTTAGATATTGTTTGAAACTTGTTTTGTTAATTTAATGTATACGGCCATGACATTTTTGTAATTATTGAGAAAGGGGGCAGGTCTATACAAGATTTTCTTCTTCCTGCTCCCTCTTCACTCGTGTAAATATATGTTGTCAGAGAATGTGTTTGTAAACTGATGATTTTTTTAATTGAGTGAATAAATTGATTGATTGATTGAACTCTGGTCTAACGCTTCCCGTACAACAATTAATTGTGAAACCCTCCGAGCTCTTCGCAGATGACCCCGATCAATATGGAGACTTCTTGTTGCAGTGCAGACTCGACTTCCAAGGGGCTCCTTCTCTGAACTCCTCGGACTCAGCCAAAATCATCTACTTTGTAAGCCAACTCAAAGGTAATGCCCTTCGTTGGGCCAACTCTTCCCTTCAGAGCCATGATAATCCCTTGGTGTCCTATGAACAATTGTAAAGGAGTTTCGCAGGATCTTTGATCGCCCCCTGCAGGCACCAAATGCCTTTTGAATCTACGTCAACGTCGTAGAGCTGTATCAGATTACGCCTTGGAGTTCCGGATCCTCGCTACCCAGACCAGATAGGGTGAACTGGCATTTCAAGGTACCTCCCTAAATCCTCTCTCTAATCTTCTTAAAGACGAAATCGCCACTCGGGACGAGCCCGAGAACCTTGATCAACTCATCGAAACTCGCTATCTCAATTGACGATTGCTTCCATGAAAGGAGGAGAGAGTCAAACTCCAATTCCCAGTGGTCCTCCACTTCCAGGTTCATGACCATCCCAGGTGTGCCCAACTATCCAAAACGTTTTCAAATGAACTACAATTCCCTGAGTCCTTCCACTTACGGGTTTGTGAACCTCCCAGGTGAGCCCAATAATACTAAACTTTTTCAAACAAACTGTAATTCCCTAAGTTTACCTGATTGGTAACTCTAAATGTCCCTAGGAGTGAGTGAGAGAGTGAATGGTTGACAGGTCCCTCTTGTAAATGAGTCCCCGTGGCTCAACGAGGCTAGCCTGTATAAATAAAGGTTGAATGAATGAAAACTTCTGGGTTCATGACCTCCCCCAGTGAGCCGTACACTCCTGCACAGTGTCAAACAAACTTCAAGTCCCAGCATTCTTCACTCCCTGTTCATACCTCACCTTTTCCAATTCTTAAAAAGAACAATTTTCCCGAACCTGAACCCATGAAGGTGGGACGTGCCCAACTGTCCCCTGAAGAGAGACAGCGACGTATTAACGCAAGTCTTTGTATTTATTGTGGTAACCCCGGGCACTTCCTGCCTCACTGTCCGTTTCGGGGAAACGAGAACACCCACAAGTAATGCGGGAAATATTGGTGGGTACGTCAGCTCTAACATCCCCATTCAAACTCATGCTTCCCACTGTCATTCAAACCAATAAACAGCGTCTGTCTTTTTAAGCGTTAGCCAGTTCCGGCGCTGAACAGAACCTAATTAGTGCTAACCTGGTTAAAAAGTATTCTCTGCCTACTCGTGAGATTTTCCTTGTTTCCGTCTCCGGATTAACCGCTGAGATATTAACTCAAATTCACCTCAAAACCACTGAATTACATTTGATCATCTCCGGTAACCACCACGAAATGAATGATTTCTTTGTTTTTGATTCACATACTCCTCAGATTATTTTAGGTTTTCCTTGGCTCCGTAGCCATAACCCAGTCCTTAATTGGGAACTCGGTCGTGTTGAAAGATGGAACGATAAATGTTTAAAAAACTGTCTTCGCTCCGCTGTCTGTAGTTTTTCCCAGGCTGCGCCTCCTGAGGAGGAGGTTGATCTTACTTCTGTTCCTGTAGAAAATCACGACTTAGCGGCAGATTTTAGTAAGCAGAAAGCCTTGTCACTTCCAGCTCATCGTCCTTATGATTGTTCCATTGATCTGTTACCTGGCGCCCCCTTGCCGTCAAGTCGTCTTTACAACCTTTCTGGTCCCGAGAGGGTATCTATGAAAAAATATATAAATGAATCTATTGACTCTGGCATAATTTGTCCCTCGACCTCCCCCATGGGACGGGCTTTTTCTTCGTGTCCAAGAAGGACAAGACCCTTCGACCCTGCATCGATTATAGAGGTTTAAACAACATTACTGTTAAAAATAAGTAACTATTACCTTTAATCGATTCTCTCCACGAGCACTTACAAACAGCTTCAGTTTTCACTAAACTCGATTTAAGAAACGCCTACCATCTCGTCCACATCAAAAAGGTAACGAATGGAAGACAGCCTTTCGTATGCCCCTTGGTCATTTTGAATACTTAGTTATGCCGTTTGGATTAACAAAAGCCCCTGCTGTTTTTCAGGCCCTCGTGAACGATGTTTTGCGCGATTTCATCGGCAATTTTGTTTTCGTTTATCTCAATGATTTTCTCATTTACTCTTCCGATCCCCAGCAACATGTTAGACACGTGCGCTTGGTTCTTCAGAGACTCCTGGAGAACCAGTTGTTCAGAAAAATGTGAATTCAAGGTTCCCACTGTCTCCTTCCTAGGTTTCATTTTTGAGGGTAGGCGCTGCAGGACAGACCCTGAAAAGACCAATGCGGTTGTCGATTAACCTACCCCTGAGTCCAGGAAGCAATTACAGCATTTCCTGGGCTTTGCAAATTTTTACAGGTGCTTTATTAAAGACTACAGTCGTGTCGCTGCCCCCGTCTCAGTTCACTTCCACTTCCAGAACTTTTTTTGGACCCTTGAGGCCGATGTAGCTTTTAATAAGCTGAAGAGATTGTTTTCAACCACACCCATTCTTTGCCATCCTGACCCCAAGCGCCAGTTTATCCTAGAGGTCGACGCCTCTGATACTGAGGTTGGGAAGGTCCTTTCCCAGAGGTCTCCTGAAGACAATAAAGTTCACCTCTATGCTTTTTCTCCAGATGTCTGTCTCAAGCTGAACGTAACTACAATGTAGGCAACCACAAGCTCTTGGCTGTTAAACTCGCTCTCGAGGAATGGCGGCACTGGTTGGAAGGCACCGAAACCCCTTTTCTGATTTGGACCGACCACAAGAACCTAACCTACCTCAGAGAAGCTAAACGTTTGACTCTACGACAAGCCTAATGGTCACTTTTTTAAAATTGATTTAACTATGTTCTTACTTTCAGGCTAGGATCCAAAAACGTCAAACCAGACGCACTGTCCCGTCAGTTCGCCCCTCCTGACGTCCATGAGTCTGAGGAAACCATTGTTCCACCTGCGTGTGTGGTGGGGTCCCTCTCTTGGCCTATTGAAAACAACATCAGAGAGGCTCTTCAGTCTGAACCTGATCGTTGGGGTGGACCCCCTGGCACATTGTTCGTCCCTACGAGCATGAGGTCCAAGGTACTTCAATGGTTGCACACTAACAAATTACTGTATCCTGTCATCCTGGTACGAATCGTAAGCTCTCTCTGGCTAAATCCCATGTCTGGAGGCCCTCCAGGTCCCTCGATATAAAAGCTTTTGTTTCAGCCTGTCCTACCTGTGTCAGAAACAAATCTGGTACACAAACCCCTGCTGGTCTCTTGATGCCACTACCTACTCCGAGCCATACCTGGTCCCATATTTCTTTAAATTTTGTCACCAGTCTACCTCCATATGATGGTAACACCACTATCCTAACCATAATATATCGTTTTTCTAAAGCTGCCCACTTTGTTCCCCTTCCCAAGCTTCCCTCGGCCTTCGACAGCCCAACTCATGATACAGCATGTTTTCTACATCCATGGCATCCCATCTGATATTGTTTCTTACCGTGGCCCCCAATACCTCTCACAGGTATGGCACTCTTTTTGCAAAGCTCTTGGCGCAGCTGTCAGCCTCACTTCAGGCTACCACCCCCAATCCAATGGACAAGCTGAATGGTGCAACCAAGAGATGGAGACCACCCTACGTTGCATTGCCGAATCCAACCCGTCAGCTTGGAGTCAACACCTGGTCTGGGTGGAGTATGCCCACAACTCGCACCGATCCCTGGCCACAGGTATGTCCCCTTCTTTTTCCCGGCCTACAGACTGAAAGCACGGTCCCATCCGTGCAATACCATTTCCGACAATGTCGCCAAGCCAAGGCGGCCCTCCTCCGCTCTGCGACCCAGGCTAAACAGTTTGCTGACTGTCATCGCTCCAGGGCGTCCACTTACCAGGTGGTGTACTTTCACTGTGAATAGGTGTGGTTGTCCACTCGGTACATCACGCTAAAAGACCCCTCCCCCTGCAAATTGGTGCCCCCGTTTCATTGGTCCATTCCCCATCACTCAAATTATTAACCCATCTGCCATGAAATTACAGCTCCCCAGGTCCTTGCGGATTCACCCTACTTTTCATGTTTCCCAAGTCCATCCATCCATCCATCCATCTTCTTCCGCTTATCCGGGGTCGGGTCGCGGGGGTAGCAGCCTAAGTAGGGAGGCCCAGACTTCCCTCTCCCCAGCCACTTGGAGCAGCTCCTCCGGGGGAATCCCAAGGCGTTCCCAGGCCAGCCGAGAAACATAGTCCCTCCAGCGCGTCCTGGGTCTTCCTCTGGGTCTCCTCCCGGTGGGACATGCCCGGAACACCTCACCAGGGAGGCGTCCAGGAGGCATCCTAACCAGATGCCCGAGCCACCTCAACTGGCTCCTCTCGATGTGGAGAAGCAGCGGCTCTACTCCGAGTCCCTCCCGGATGACTGAGCTTCTCACCCTATCTCTAAGGGAGAGTCCAGCCACCCTGCGGAGAAAACTCATTTCAGCCGCTAGTATCCGAGATCTTGTTCTTTCGGTCATAACCCAAAGCTCATGACCATAGTCATTTCCCAAGTCAAGCCTGTTAATTAGTCCCTTGTGTCCCCCCTCTGACCTCCATCCTTTGCACCGCCTGATCGACAACCACTCTAAGTTCACCGTCAGAAGCATCCTCGACATGCGACGTAGGGGTAAGGGATTCCAGTACCTCGTCGATTGGAAACGGTACGGTCCTGAGGAGAGGTCGTGGATCCACAGGTCTTTCATCCTCAACCCTAGCTTAATAACTTCCTTTTTCAGAGCTGACCTTGAAAAGCACCACAGGTCGCCTGGAGGCGATTCTTGAGGGGGAGGTACTGTAAGGGTACCACTGTCTGCAGCCTGCTATCCAAGATGGCCACTGATTGACAGCACCTGGCGGTCATCAACATGACAAGCTTCACCCTCTACTTAAGGCTGCAGTCCAGTGCTGCTCTTCGCTGGAGCATATCACCTCCTATGGTATTGTGAGCTTCTGGTCTGAACATTATCTCTAGCAAAGGATTTGTTCAAATTGTGTTCTTGTTTCTAGTTTCCCTGGTTCCTTGGCCTTGGTTCTCCTCGTGACCTGAATTGGATTCCTCTGGTCCTGTTCTGGTTCATCTCGTGACTCACTTCTCGATTATTCTGCCCGTCCTCTGGTTTGACTCTCCTTGTGCCCCGCTCTGGACTCCCCATATCATGTTCCACCAGTTGCCTGCCTTCCTCGTTCTCCTTGGATTTCCCCCTGGACTCCTCTCTGCAAACTCCTGTTGGATGGGAGGATTGGACTTCTCTACTCTCCTAAACCTGTAAGAGAAACAACCATATCAATCTTCATTATCAGTAATCCCTTGGACATCATCTCTAATCACCATTTCCTCTTCTTCCAGGAGTTGCAGAGAGATGACAAGTGTACTTTCACTGTGAATTAATAAACACTGTTATTTTGTATTTCCTCGTGCCTGTCTCGTTCTGGGTCTCATACCAATCTGAGTTCATCGAGTTTACAACACTTAACCACTTATGAACCACTGAAAAGAGATCCAGGAAGTGGTTACAAGAAGAATTTGATAGATTGTCTGAACATTTTGGAGTAGGACAAGGCTATTGACTAAATTTTGTACCACAGACTGTACCCAGGGGAGGCCACACCTAGTCTGTATGGTTTACCTAAAATTCAAAAACAAGGTATACCTTTAAGACCAATTGTTAGCATGATTAACTCTGTCACTTACAATGTTTCCAAATATCTGGCGTCTGTACTAATCCCTTTAGATGGCAGCTCAGAACACCACATACAGAACACATTGGACGTTGTGGATAAGGTGAGGGATGTCATCATGGGGACTGATGAAACAATGGTCTCTTTTGATGTCATATCACTCTTTACGTGCTTTCCTGTTGATGAGGCAGTAGAGGTGGTTTGTTTAAGGTTAAAATCAGACATCACTCTGAGCAGCAGGACCACACTTTCCACAGAGCAACTGTGTCAACTCTTGAATCGGTGCCTGCAGTCAACCTACTTCACATGGGAGCAATATTATAGGCAGAAACATGGATGTGATATGGGGTCTCCAGGTTCTCCTATTTTTGCCAACCTGTACATTGCGGAGGTAGAAAAGAGAGCCTTGACATCCTTTTCACAGACACCACCAAGTCAATGGTTCAGGTATGTTGATGACACCTGGGTTAAAATTAAATCTTAGGAAGTCCAACATTTCACTGATCACATCAACTCTGTGGATAAATAAATCAAGTTCACATGAGAAACTGTAAAAGATGGCAGGCTGGATATGGACTGTGAGGTCCCAGTTTCTGATAGAGGACATTTGCAAACCAAGATGTACCGCAAACCCACCCACACAGACCAGTATTTGCAGTTTGACTCCCATCACTCTGGAGCACAAGTTAGGAGTTATCAGGACTCTGTACCACAGAGCAGATAACGTCCCCACTAACTCAGGAGCCAGGCAGAAGGAGAAATCCCACACAACAGGCTCTATAGAAATGTGGATATCCTAACTGGGCTTTCCTGAAAGCAGAGAAGAAACCCAAACAGCCAGCCAGTCATCAGGTGATAAGGAGGAACCCAGACCTAGACCAGTGGTCATTCCATATGTTGCGGGAGTTTCAGAGAAACTTTCTAAACATAACCTTCCAGTGGCTTTTAAACCCCAAAAGACATTACGGCAAAGACTGGTTCATCCCAAAGATCCAGCCCCCCGACTCAAACAGAGTAATATTGTGTATGCTGTTCAGTGTCAAGAGGTAATTGGTCCATTCCCCATCACTCAAATTATTAACCTATCTGCCGTGAAATTACAGCTCCCCAGGTCCTTGCGGATTCACCCTAATTTTCATGTTTCCCAAGTCAAGCCTGTTAATTAGAGTCCCTTGTGTCCCCCCTCTGACCTCCATCCTCTGCACCGCCTGATCAACAACCACCCTGCGTTCACCGTCCATTCTGTTGCCCCAGAATCCACGACCTCTCCTCAGGACCGTACCGTTACCAATCGACAAGGTACTGGAATCCCCAGTCTTACATCTGGGAAATTAAACAGCCACTGGCCAAAGGGATGGCCCAGCACAGAAGATCAACATTATCAGGCCAGGACTCTGCGATCTACACTCATCTCCAGGCCAGTGGTCACTCGTTCAGGGATGAAGATGTTCACATCATTAATAGAGAGGAATGATGGTTTGAGAGAGGAATAAAGGAGGCCATCTTTGTGAAAAGAAACTGTTCCTCATTAAACAGAGTTGGAGGCCTCCATGTTCAACTGTCCCCCTCTTACAATGCTGTTATTGCTAGTATCACTCAGCCCCTTGTGAATAGCAAGCAACCATCAGGGTGCTAACGATCCATATTTAGGCTGATGGTCCTCCTTAATCATCTGAGCAGCTGGTTTTGGCTGTCAGCAGAAAACTGGAGGTTATGCACCATAACCAATGTTCCCTGAAGGAAGGGAACAAGGTGCAACATATGATATGGGAATTGCACCCCTGCGCGGTTCACCTGAAGCATTACAATCACACCTTTCAAGGCAAGTGAGCATCAGCGTCACCAGGGGGCCCCGCCTCCTTGTATAAAAGACGGTGACGCATCACGTTCGGTCTCAACATGCACTTCACCAAGCTTGGGCATTGGAGGGGCAAACATGTGTTGCACCTTGTTCCCTTCCTTCAGGGAACATTGGTAATGGTGCATAACCTCCAGTTCCTTATCAGTCAGTCCACTTCGGTGTAACATATGATATGGGAACATACAATCACGCCCTGGAAATGCATGCTTCTGAGAACTTTAGCGTTAAAGTGACAGGTGTTAACACGTTTAATTCTCCTTTGTGGAGAGCACAGCCTGTGTGATGTCACGTGTTGTAACATACAGGCTGTAGTGTTTAATAAACATTTTTGGAAATGCCCAATTAGCAGCTGCACAGATGTCTTGCTACTGAAACACCTCTAAATAGGGCCCAGGAAGTGGCTAGGCCTCGAGTTGAGTGAGCATGTACCCCACTGGGTACTTGCTGACCTTTTCTGCTGTATGCTCTAGAAATGGCCTCTGTCACCCAGTGGGAGAGGCACTGGCTCTACTTGCAACAGGCTTAACAAAGTACATGAACAACTGGTTTGTTTTGCGCCAACTGCTGGTTCTCTCCATATAAGTGCTCAGGGCCCGCACAGGGCAGAGCGCCTTTAAACGCCTCTGCTCTGCATTAAGAACAGGGGGCAGAGGAAAAGCAGACAGCTCAAAGCCCAGACTTTTGTAATTTAAAGTTGGGACCTTTGGCACATATGCGGGGTTTGGATGTAGGGTGACCTTTGACCGATCCTGAGCAAACTGAGTGCACAGGTGATGGACTGATAGTGCATGCAGGTCACTCACATGCTTCGCCGAGCACAGAGCTAAGAGCAGGGTGGTCTTATAAGGTAGCAAATCAATCTTAAGACTCTGTAATGGCTCGAATGGTGGTCTACAGAGTGCGTCCAGCATGAGAGACAGATCTCACTGTGGGGCTAAAACTCTGCTTGGAGGCCTCTTTCTTAGCACGCCCTTCATGAACTGCATCATGAGAGGGTGGGCACCGGGTGATTTACCCTCCATCCCTCGTGGCGCGCTGAAACAGCGGATAAAAATACTATAATAGTGGAAAAGGAGCGTCCCTTCTCCAGTAGGTCTTGGATAAAAATACTATAATAAGCGTCCCTTCTCCAGTAGGTCTTGTAGAAAAGTGAGAAGCTGTGCTATATTGCAGGAATATGGGGTAATATTCCTCTCAAGACACCAGATCTCAAAAACACGCCATTTACGTACGTAAAGTGTTTGTGTTGACTCTGCACAAGCACCCTGTATTGTACCCTGATGCATGCTCAATATTCCAGGTAGAAAAATCTAAAAAAGCTAAGTCTGGTCCTCTGGACATTCAAAAAACTAAACAAAGCAAAAAAAGTAGAAACGTTTCGTCTTTCGTCCGAAAGACTTCCTCAGTCTGAGCTGCTGTATTCAGCTCAGTCTTGTAAATAGCACCCTCTCACAGTGGCTTAACAAGTTGGCTGATGACAACCTGAAACCAGCTGCTCACATGATAGTCCTCCTTGATCATGTGAGCAGCTGGTTTCAGGCTGTCATCAGCCATCTCCATCTGTGGGATGTGGGCCAGGCCAGCTGACTTCATGCCCTCAATGTCCAGGAACTGGTGCTAGAGGCAGAGATAAGGGCACTTTTGGCGCTGACCATGAGCGAGTTAGCTCCGTTAAAAAGTCAGGAAAGACAGGCATCCTGTATCTCACAGCGGCCTGTTGCTTGGCGAAAAAGTAGTTCCCCGCCAACCTCGTTAACTGTTGTTGAGGTGGGGGTTCAGGCCAAGTCACCTTCAATGTCTCTACAGCTCTGCGACAAAGTTCAAACAAAGCAGGAGTGGACCCATCCGAGTCTGCTTGTACTGCCGCGGTTCCCTGGGAGAAGTTCTCGACCTTTCCTTCCTCCTTGTTGTCCGCCTCATCATCCAACAGTCTGCAAAAGGCTGTAAGCGACAGCTCATCAGCTTGTAGCATGTCTCTCGTGTCGAAGTTGGTCCTCGTGTCCCCCGCGGGGTTGTGAAGATCCATTCTGTCGCCCCAGCTTAGCGCTTCACTGTCCTCCATCTCGTCTGCCTCCAGCTCTGCTGTAGGTGTGAAAGTCTCTGAGAGGAGCGGGTCCCTTACCGTGGTGGAGCTGCCCATGGCCTTGGCCACGAAGTCCATGCGTCTCCGTCGCACTGTCTCGCGCAGCTAGCTGCAGTGAGAACATGACTCAGGGGATTCCAAAGCTGCCTTGGCGTGGACCATTCCCAGGCATATCAGGCAGGCTTCGTGCGTGTCCGAAGACGAAATGAAGTAGCCACATGTGCTGAGGCAAGGCCAAGATCCAGGGCTCGCTGGTCTGCTGGCCTTGTTTGAGTTCTTTGATTTCCTTTTGCCTTTCTCAGGAGCCATGGTCAAGAAAAGTCGTTGAGTGGAAGCCAGTTAGCAATAGCTAAACAGGGTTAGAAAAATTCTTCTCGCTGTACGGTTCGGTTGGGCTAACCCGTTAGCTCCGTTAGCTAGCAGGTAGGCGCGTGGCGCAGTTAGCGTCCTTCTAAACTGGGCCGTCGAAACAGCAAAAAAATAGACGTTGCTCGATGCAAAAATGTCGACAACACTTAGTTAGCGTCCGCTAAACGAAGTGCTCTCAGGGAAGTCCTCAGTGAAGCCCTTGGCAGGGAGCGTGCTCACCTCCGGGTCCGGTGATTCAGTCACTCGAGACGGTGTCCTGCGAAGTTCAGGTGTGAAGCGAGGTGAAGTGCAATAAGAGACCAAATGTGATGCGTCACAGTCTTTTATACCAGGGAGGCGGGGCCCCCTGGTGACGCTGACGCTCACTTGCCTTAAAAGGCGTGATTGTAATGCTTCAGGTGAACCGTGCGGGGGCGCAATTCCCATATCATATGTTGCACCGAAGTGGACTGACTGATAGGGAACTGGTTGATCCACTATGAGAAAGTGCTATTTATAAGACTGAGCTGAATACAGCACCTCATCAGTGTGGCCAGATTGGGCGGTTTACTGACAATTGGGTGGTTTTCATTCTCTATTTTGTGGGTAAAATTTGCTTTGGACGGGTGGGGATAATTTGGGCGGATTTGGAGTCAGATTGGCGGTTCTTGAGTTAACCTATTAAACACATTTCAAACAATCATTCATCATTACTTCATAGCAAAGCTCCTGTGACCTTTCTCCATCACTGATTGGCTATTGTCATCCGCCAGGTGATCACAGAGAACTGATGAGGCAGTTTTAGTGGACAGCTCGTTGAGTGGGCTGACCCGTAGCGGTGGTACGTCAGAGCGGCCGCCATATTGGATGTGGCAGAACTGCCGGTCAACTGATAGAAGGAAATGGACTGAACTTAATAAAGAACTGTTGTACAATGTGTTTTATGTTAATGCCTGTCAATCACACACACACTAGACCATATATTTGTGGAAAACAAACGGGCACCAAAGACAACATTTATAACTTTTAAAGTGATTATTAAAAATGTTTATTCCTTAAATGTTTAGGCTATAGGTAAACACTAAACCAACAATATTTTGAGTGTTTACAATGTGTGTAACTATTACTGTGGTGATAAATATAGAAATATTCATATTGAACATTTAATTTGTGTCTATAATAATTAGTTCCTGAAATGTGACATGTTGATTTTCTGAATAAAGCGTACTATTGATCACATTTAACTGATTTCGATTAATCACATTGAACAACATATAAACACCGATATATCTTTACAGGAGTTGAGGGTATTGTTTGTGTGTGTGTGTGTGTATATGTGCTTATATATACCTGTGTATATATATATACAGATATTCCTCGGGTTACGACGGTCTCGAGTTACGATGTTTCGGGTTACGACGCATCTCCCATTTACTATGAAAAGCCTTATTTCGAATTACGAGGTTTTACGTCATAAACGTAACGTGTTTTTTTAAACAGTTTCATTTAATTATTAAACGTACTGTACAGTATTTTATATGTGTTTTTTGATCATTATGTAGGAACAGGCTAAGTGCTTGGTAATACAGTACTGTACATGTATATGGTACTGTATGCACGTATGTTCCGACTTATGTCGAAAATCGGTTTAGGACGATGCGTAGGAACGGATCAACGTCGTAAGTCAAGGACTACCTGTATATATATATATATTTATGTGTGTGTATGTATATATGTGTGTGTGTGTGTGTGTGTGTGTGTGCGTGTGTGCATGTATGTTTTTTTCTTTTTTTTCCTTTAGATTGGGTGGGATTTTGTGTGATGGGGCAGCTTTTAACATATTTTTGGGCTGGAAAACCTAGACTCTATCTGGCAACACTGCACCTCAGACTGAAGAAGTCTTTTGGAGGAAAGATGAAACTTTTCTACAATTTTTTTGTTTTGTTTTTTTGAATGTCCACAGCACCAAACTTAACTTTTTTTTTTTTATTTCTACCTGGATTATTGAGCTTGCATCAGGATACTTTGTAGAATAGAATATAGATCTTCGTTTTCACTTCAAAATTAAGAACAAACTATAAAGAGTGAAACATAGTTTGGCATCTTGATATGACATGAAAAATATGAGTCACGGCTGTTTTTCTTTTTGTTTATCAGATTAGCCTGTTAGCTTAACTTAGCATAAATCCAACACTGCTGGTCCGAAGACAGGATAAGACAGGATAAATAAACTTAAGGTAAACATATATTTATTTCCTTTGCTTTGTGAGAAGACCAATTTCATTCCCAACAATCTCTGGTGGATTTATTGTGACTCTAAAACCAGGAAGCAATTAACGTAGCTTAGTTAGACCATTAGTTTTATTTATGGAAATACAATAATATTCTTTGATTTGAATGGCAGTCATAAAATATCCCGGACTTTGAAACTACAACTGTCCCTTTAAACTCTTGTTTCTCGCTGAGTTTAAATATAAAATCTTGAACTGTGAGCTTTAGAACATTACAGGTAGCTGGTTTGTTTCATTTGGACTGAAGCAAGCACTGTTTTCATATTCTACTTGTGCTAAACTTGTTTCTAGCATTAGGCTACTACTATCATTACTGTTACCGCTTAAGTGAATAAGACTATTGTGCTCTAATATTTAGCGTACAAATATGCAAAGTGTTATTTTCCCATCTAACTCCAAACAAGACACTAAGGTGAAATAAAAAAACAAACTTGCTTTATAGCCTCTTTCTTTAGCATACGTGTTGATGATGGCTCTTCTCTCTCTTGTGGTGTTGGTTGCATCAAACACCTGAGTGGCACAAAATACGTCTGTTACCAATGCATTCATCTCACATCTGAAAATAAAGTACAGGCTTAGTTATACCTGCTGATGCCCCATTTCATTTTTTTTAGCAGATGATTTAATTAAAAATAAATTTCAACTGAGGAACAACATTTAAGCTACAGTTAGAAACCTTTGTAACATTAATTGTTAGAACTGACAGTTACAGTAAAACAGGTAAAAAAGTCGAAAGTAGTGCTAGTTAGTGTTGGATTTTTACATTTTTTTATACCTTTATATATCTTTTTACAAGCTTTGAAATGTCACTGATGATGTGATGCATTTTATACAATGTGTGTGTGTGTCTTCATTGATAATATTTACAGGCCTTTATTCATTTAAAGTGTTTACTAATTACTTCTATGTTTTACATATAATATCACATTTGCTAATGATAATCTTACAAGTTCACATTGATATAATTACAAGTTAATCACACATTCTAAGTGAAGCAGAACACAGGTAAGACACTGCCGGCTCCTTCTTTGTTCTCTGAGCAGAGCATAGTTGAGCACATTGCTCTTGCAGTGTGGGGGTGAAACTGCACACACATTGATCAACATGAATAAAGTTAAATCACAACACTTATATACTTTATACTTAATACAATTTGACTAATTAATCTGTCATAGTTCTCACACTAATAAAACAAAGTAGTTAAGTAATAGATGATGTTAACGCTTTAATATAGACCAGTAGAATCAAAAAAGGCGTTCAATACAGAATCAACTGGACTTTATTTGTTGCAGAAAACGTTTCGACTTCTGTCCAGAAGTATTTTTCAATTCTGAATGAAAGGAAGCTGTGAGACCGAGAAGTTTTATACAGGCTGACAAGCCACGCACCAACATATGAAATTGGAAACTGAAATAACCCCACACCATACCTGAGATAACATGCCTATTCTATTTAAATTGACAAAACAACACATCACAGCTTAACAGAAGGGGGTTTGTAACACATACATGTAAATTGAAAGATCACACCTTAACAGTAGGGGGTTCCCTTGAGGTCTCTGGTAGAAGACACAAAACTGTATGTAAATTGACAAAAAACACCTCCCAACCAACAACAGAGGCTACTCAGAGAACTTTGTTAGTCTAATTTACAGACAAGACATCTCTGCTCCCATCCGGTGTAAAACGTTTCGGAATCAAATCCAAAACTGAGTTATAAGTCTTAGAAAGTTGAAATCTCAGACCTCCTCCTCTGTTAAGAGAAGGTTTTTCTCTCTTAACATAAACAGCTTCCTTCACCCCCCTCTCAAACCATCTGTGCTCTCGGTCCAAAATTTGAACATTCTGGTCCTCAAATGAGTGTCCCTTGTCCGTGAGATGGAGGTGAACAACTGAGTTTTGTCTAGAGGAGGTTGCTCTCCTGTGTTGGGACATTCTTTTGTGGATAGGTACTTTGGGAGAAAAAATGGCGCCTGTGAGCATGGCCTGCCGCTTGTCTCTGCGTATTATTTGTTTGTTGCTGATTATGCTGCTTTTTTCCACTTATGTCAACTCCTTAGTGGTGTATGATCGCCAAACTCTACTGGAAATAGGACTTTCTGTGAGAAATCTGTCTAATTGGAACTTCACCAGACACGGAACTTTGCCCCCACTGCTGTCGGGGATCCCAGCTCACCTGTGCTGTGTTTGGACTCCACCGCGCCGGCAGAAACGCGTGCGTCGCCGCGGCAAGCGCGGCGGTCAGCTGGTGAGATTAAAAGCTGCGCTGAGACGCTTTTCTCCAGCTTCTTCAGAAAAGTTTGGATCGGTGCCCCGCCTCTCTTTTCCGCTGCGTGTGCTGGACCCCCCTGAAGCCTGGCTGGTACCTGTTGGCGGCGGCCATGATGGAGCGATTCAACCGCACGCGCCCCGTTTTCCTCGTCCCTGCAGACGCCGGCGCACGCTCCAAAACCTGCAGCCTCTGTGTCGGGACGCGCGGATGTTGGATAAGGACGCAGAACAGCCACTTGCTGCCAGGATCGGCCTGATTAATGCCAGATCGCTGACAAATAAAACTTTTATCATCAAGGATTTCTTTTTATCTCAAGGATTGGACTTCTTATTCATAACGGAGTCATGGACAGGTGGACCAGGTGAGTCCAGCGTTTTGATGGAACTTTTACCACAGGACTGCAGCTATTTTAATTCACCACGGATGTCTGGTCGAGGAGGAGGAATAGTGACTGTTTTTAAAAGTTGTTTTGAATGTAAACAGCTGCCTCCAGCTTCATTCAGCAGCTTTGAGCACAGCCTGTTTGAACTTGGCTCCTCCCACATTACGCTCTGTGTGGCTGTTTATCGTCCTCCCAAATACAATAAGGATTTTATAAACGAGTTCTCAGACCTTTTGGCTGAAATTATGCCAAAATATGACAGAATTCTTTTGTTAGGGGATTTCAATATATCTGTGTGTTGTCCTGATTTACCCATGGCTCAGTCCTTTTTAAACATCATTGACTCTTTTAATCTTGTGCAATCTGTGACTTTTTCTACACATGAGCGTGGACACACCCTGGACCTGGTTTTATCGTGTGGTTTACCTGTTTTTAATGTAGTGAGTAGTGACCCTGTATTTTCAGACCACAGGCCTGTTTTATTTGAGACTAACTTGTCCTGCACTAAAGCTAAACCCCGTGCTGCAGCTCGACTCTGTCGTGTTCTGAACTCTTCCACTGCTGGTCACTTTTCATCTGCTTTTAATCAAAACTGTACCATCCCAGAGACCAACAACACCGAGGCCCTCAGCTCATGGTTTCACTCCACCTGCAAAACGGTTCTGGACGCTGTGTGTCCGTTAAAAATCAAATCTCCTAAAATCAAGTGTGAACCGTGGTTGGACGAAAACACCAGGGCAGCTAGGAGAGAGTGTCGCAGAGCTGAGCGCAGGTGGAAATCGAACAAATTACAAGTGTTGTTTCAAATATTAAAGGACTGCTGGCGTCACTATCAAAAAACTGTGAAAGATAACAAAAGAAAATACCTGTCAAATGTGATTGCATCAAACAGTCACAGTCCTCATGTTCTGTTTAAAGTTATTGGTTCTGTTCTCAACGCACCACAAACAAACTGTATTGAACCTTCACCTGCTGCATGTGAAAACTTTCTAAGCTTCTTTGTTGAGAAAGTCAATTCCACCAGAGCCCAGATCTCACCTTCTGCTCATGACCCCTCAGTCTCTGTGCCCTGCTCGGCTGTTTTTGACACCT
>JBBPBX010044983.1:10125-27208 GCA_038048925.1 Garcialebias charrua
CCCATGTGTTTGACCGTCCTGTCTGTCGAAGACGTGGAAGATTTGTGGATTATTGGGATATTGGTGGCAGCTGCTCTGTTTTTTGGCGTAAGCGGAGCTGTCTGCTACTGGAAGATCAGGAAAGCTTCGGCGGCTATCGGCGCGCTGGCCAAACTTCCTGATCAGCAAGATTCTCTGATCCGGGCTGTGAGCTCCTCATCCCAGCTGTTGTACGAACTGAATCGCACGATAGGAGCGGCGGTAGACCACCGCGGACCTGCGGTGCGCTTTGGAACTCGTTTACAGCCGCCCGGCCTCAATCAGGGCACAGATGGGGGTTTGTAGTTCGGAACCTCATATGATTCGGCGACTTTGGACCTGAACAGCACCTGGACTTGGAAGGCTGCAGTCAAAAAGAACACTGTGGCCTGGATTGAAGATAAACAAAAACTATCTAATCTGGTTTCTGCACACGACCTTGGAAAGAAGGCTGTCTGGAAACTATTCTCCTGGAGTGAAGCTGAGAGACCTTGCTGACCCCCCCCCCCCCCCCAGAGATCTCTGTGGGTGCGCTCGGAGGCGCCGAGCTGAGACAACTGCTGAACTGTGCTATCTGAATGTTGCTCACAGACTGTTTGATCTCCTTGCATGTCGTCAAAACTGCAACAATGTCTTGTCTGGGTGTGCTTATTGCTGATAGAGTTTTTGGGACTTTATCATAGAGTGTCTTAAGGCAATCTTTGATAGATTCTTTTTTTGAATATCACAAATGATACCTATTGTGTTTTTCCTTTTTCCATATCTGTTTGACCTTCATCCGGAGACGGATGAGAGCGGCCGCGCAGAAGAACATGTCATGTGTTTGAATATGCTGCAGCTTTGCATACTCTCCCTCTTCTGGACGACTGTGTATACTGTACATCATCCCGTTGTATCGGTCAGCTGGTGCAATGTTAATAAAAATCTCTTGTATCTTGTATCTTGAAAAATAAGACATCGTCAGAAACTTTCACAAAGAGAAGAGTTTGACGTTTGGTTTAGATGAGTCTGATTTCAGGGAGTTTCATGAAAATGGGTTCTGTTAGAGAAGCACAATCTTCAAGTGTCATAAACTGACCTGGGAACAGGTAGGGCGCTGTTTATGGATCTTAGCAGTCGGGAAGGAACTTATGTAAGCTGAGATAAGATGAAACTTTATTGATCCCACAGGAAATTGTTGTGCCAGAGTTTCAGTACAAAGGAACATACATAAGAATCACAAGATGTAAAGACAGCAGAGAATTAAGTTCAGAACAGGTTCAAAGAATGCCAACAACTGTCACAATAAATGTCATCCCATCTGTGATGCATTTAGGGCTTCAAAAGCTTAAAATTAGTAATAATTCAGAGAGGTATGAGACAAATCAGGGGACTGTTTTTGTCTTTTAGTCCCTGTAATTGTAAGAGTTCGACTGGCTGCAGCTCCTATCCAAGATGGCCGCCTAATTACCACAGCTGCCGGTCATCTCCCTGAAGAGACCTTCAACTATATAAGGCTGTAGTCAAGTTCTACTCTTCGCTGGGGCATTGAGCTATTTATGGTATTTATGCTCTCAACCTGTTTGTTTCCTTAAGAAGAGTTTCTAACCTTGTTCTCTGTGCCTCCAGTTCTCCTGTGTCTTTGGATCCCTCCCTGTTCTGCCTTGGGTTCAGTTCCTGGTCCTCGTGCCTGATCCTCCAAGCCATCCATCTGTGAAACTGGTTCACCATCCTCTGGACTCACTTGGATTCACTCTCACGCTCCACTCAAACCATCCAACCTGTAAGAGGAAAAACATCACGAATAATCAAAGGACCACTTTCATTCCAATCCATCTGACATCCTGTTTGTTTCTCAGGAGCTCCAGAGGACCACCTGTAAATAGTCACCAGCACAAATAAACACTGTTTAATTTTATCTTGTGGAGTCTTGTCTCGTTCCGGGTCTCGTACTAATCTGGGTTTACTGAAATCATTACAGAATGCCCCAGCCACACAAAACCCAGAGCGAGATCAGGAGCGAGCAAGCGTCATCCACTTCACAGGAACAACGAATGGAAAGACTAGAAAACATGTTTGAACGTCTCTCTTTGCAGCAACAAGCCACTCAGGCCAGCGTTCAAGACCTGGGAAACATGTTTGAACCAAAGGCTCTCAACTTCGGATGCACCAACAGCTCCTCAGGAGTCCGGCGCCACCGCCTTCGTCCCCGAGAACCATTCCACGGCTCAACTAGCGGTAAAACCTTCTGAGTTCTTTTCTGGTGACCCTGAGAATTGTGGAGGATTTTTGCTGCAATGGAAATTGGCTTTTAGGGGGGCACCCCACACGTATGCTACCAGCATTTCCAAGATAACTTACCTCGTTAGCCAGCTTAAGGGTGAAGCGTTGAGATGGGCCAATTCCTTCCTGTTGTCTCACAATTTGGATTCTGTCCCGTACGATGCCTTTTTACAAGAGTTTTGCAGAATATTCGACCGGCCGATGCAACAACCCAATGCCGTAAAGCGACTTCTGGGATTACGTCAGGGTCGACGACTAGTAGCGGAACACGCCCTCGAGTTCCGCGTCATCGCTGCCCAGACCGGTTGGAATGAACTATCATTACAAGGTACATTTCTGAATTCCTTGTCGGACATTATTAAGGATCAAATTGCTTGCCGTGATGAACCAGGCAGTCTGGACGAACTTGTAAACCTCGCCGTCTGCATCGACGAATGTCTTCGAGAACGTTTCCGGGAGAGAAACTACAATTCCCAGAGGCTCCCCACTTCCGGGTTCACGACAGCGGCAGGTGAGCGAAACGCCTACAGAAACACGCCAACAAACTACAAGCCCCAGAGAGACTTTGTTTCCGAGTCTCCTTCACCAATTGGTCTAGCTACTCGTCTGCGTGCACTACCAGAACCCGAACCAATGCAGGTGGGACGGGCTCATCTATCTCCTGATGAGAGACAGAGACGAAGGAGTTTGAATCTGTGCAATTATTGTGGAGAGTCTGGCCATTATTTGCGCAACTGCCCGTTGCTGGGAAACGAGAGGTCCCACCAGTAAGAAGAAAAATACTGGTGGGAGCTTCCAATTTTTCTGTCACTTGTCGACTCACATTAAAAATGACACTCCAAACCTCTCAAGATTGTCTCTCTGTTTCTGCACTGGTGGACTCTGGTGCTGAGGAGAATTTAATTAGTATGAATTTAGTTAAAGAATTATCTATCCCCACTCAAACGGTTGACCCATTATCTGTAGCTGGTGTCACAGGGGATGTTGTAGGACAAATTCGGTGTAAGACTGTGGGTTTGCATTTAATATCAGGAAACCACCATGAACTAACTGATTTTTATGTTCTTGAATCACCAAATGCACAATTAATTTTAGGCTACCCCTGGTTGAAGAGACACAACCCAAACATCAACTGGGAGCTCGGGAGAGTAGAGGGATGGAGTGATTTTTGTTTGAAACACTGTTTACGTGCCGCCATCTATAATCTTCCTAAGGCTAACGTCACTGAGGAGGATGTTGACACTACTGGTATTCCCTCTGTTTACCACGACTTGGCTTCTGTGTTCAGTAAGCAAAAAGCTCTATCTTTGCCCCCTCATCGTCCTTACGACTGTTCCATCGACCTCCTTCCTGGAGCTCCCTTGCCTTCGAGTCGTTTGTATAATCTTTCTGGTCCTGAAAGAGAATCTATGAAAGAGTACATCAAAGACTCCCTTGACTCAGGTATTATACGTCCATCTACATCGCCAGTTGGAGCAGGTTTCTTTTTTGTTAAGAAGAAAGACAACTCTTTGAGGCCTTGCATCGATTACCGGGGCTTAAACGCCATTACTATCAAGAACAAATATCCTCTCCCACTCATCGACTCTATTCATGAGCAACTTCAGTTTGCTACCATCTTCACTAAACTGGACTTGCGCAACGCCTACCATCTAGTGCACATAAAAGAGGGCGATGAGTGGAAAACTGCTTTCAGAACCCCACTGGGACATTTTGAATATCTAGTTATGCCTTTTGGTTTAACAAACGCCCCCGCAGTATTTCAAGCTCTGGTCAATGACGTTCTGAGAGATTTCTTAGGTGATTTTGTGTACGTGTATCTGGATGACATCCTCATTTACTCTCACAACGAAGAGGAGCACATAACACAAGTCAGTACTGTATTAAAAAGACTGTATGAGAATTAACTATTTGTCAAGGATGAAAAATGTGAATTTCACGTGTCTACCGTGTCCTTTTTGGGATTTATTTTTGAAGGTGGCCGATACCGGACTGATCCAGAGAAGACGAGGGCTGTGGTGGACTGGCCCGTTCCCGAAACCAGGAAACAGTTACAACGATTTCTGGGGTTTGCTAACTTTTATCGACGTTTTATTAAAGATTACAGCCGTATCGCTGCACCCCTCTCGCAACTCACCTCCACTAACAGGACTTTTAGATGGACACCTGAGGCGGACGCAGCCTTTGGTAAGCTGAAACAACTTTTTTCATCTACACCTGTTCTCAGTCACCCTGACCCCAAACGTCAATTCATATTGGAGGTGGATGCCTCTGACACTGGTGTGGGTGCAGTGTTGTCCCAAAGATCTACCACGGATAACAAGGTCCATCCATGTGCCTACTTCTCTCGCCGTCTATCCCCTGCTGAGAGAAATTATGATGTTGGCAACCGTGAACTGTTGGCAGTTAAATTAGCCATGGAGGAATGGAGACATTGGTTGGAGGGCACAGAGACCCCTTTTGTTATTTGGACTGATCACAAGAATTTAACTTACCTCAGGGATGCTAAGAGACTGACACCCAGACAGGCACGATGGTCTTTATTTTTCAACCGCTTTAACTACATTCTCACTTTCAGACCGGGTTCAAAGAACGTCAAGCCTGATGCTCTTTCTCGCCAGTTCTCACCCACGGATGCTCCGGACGCCGAGGAGGGGATGATTCCTCCTGTCCGCATTGTGGACACTTTGACTTGGACTATCGAGAAGGAGGTGAAGGAGGCTCAGAGGATGGAACCTGACCCAGGCACTGGACCTCCCGGAACCCTTTTTGTCCCTGCCTCTGTGAAATCGAAGGCATTAACTTGGCTCCACACTAATAAACTCTCTTGTCACCCTGGTATTGCCCGCATGGTATCTCTAGCCAAGCAACACTTCTGGTGGCCGTCTATGGCTCAGGACATCAAGGAGTTCGTCGCTGCCTGTCCTACATGCGCAAGGAACAAGTCTGGGAACCAACCGCCCGCGGGACTCCTCCAACCTCTGCCCACGCCTGCTCGTCCCTGGTCGCATGTAGCGGTGGACTTTGTCACCGGTTTACCCCCTTCGGACGGCCACACCACCATCCTCACAGTCGTCGACAGGTTCTCCAAGGCGGCTCACTTCATTCCGCTACCTAAACTCCCTTCTGCGATGGAGACTGCTCAACTTCTGCTCCAACATGTGTTTAGGGTCCATGGTATTCCCTCTGATGTGGTTTCGGACCGTGGCCCTCAGTTCATCTCCCAAGTTTGGCGCAGCTTTTGTCAGACACTGGGGTCGTCTACCAGCCTGACCTCGGGGTATCATGGTAAATGGTAAATGGAGCTTATTTATATAGCGCTTTCCAGCCCCCTGTGAGGAGCCCCAAAGCGCTTTACAATACCAGCCATCCACCCATTCATTCAGACATTCATACACCGGTAGTGGTAGCCTGCCTTGCAAGGCGCCATCCAGACCTACCGGGAGCAACTCGGGGTTAAGTGTCTTGCCCAGGGACACAACGACACATGGTGGGCGGATGCGGGATTCGAACCTCCAACCTTCCGATCAGGGGTCGACTGCCATTACCACTACACCACGGCCGTCCCCAGTCGAATGGTCAAACGGAGAGATGCAACCAGGAGTTGGAGGCCATGCTTCGGTGTGTGGTGGAGTCCAACCCCTAGGCTTGGAGTCAGCATCTCGTTTTGGTGGAATATGCCCACAACACCTACAAGTCCTCGGCTACAGGTATGTCGCCTTTTGAGGCATCTCTCGGCTATGCATCTCCTTTGTTTCCCAGCCAGGAGTCTGACATTTCGGTCCCGTCTGTCCTCCAACATTTCCGGCGATGTCGACGTGTTTGGCGCCAGGCCAGATCTGCTCTTCTACGTACGGCGGCCCAGAATAAACGTTTTGCTGATCGCCGCCGCTCGTCTGCGCCGCTCTATCAGGTGGGTCAGGAGGTTTGGTTATCCACTAGAGACGTTAATTTGAAGGACGTTCCTCGGAAACTGGCTCCTCGTTTTATTGGCCCCTTTCCCATCGTCAAGCTCATTAACCTATCTGCAGTCAGACTTCGACTCCCCAGCTCCATGAGGATCTATCCCACCTTCCACGTCTCGCAGATCAAGCCTGTTTCCGTGAGTCCTTTGTGTCCCTCTGACAACCTTCCTCCTCCTGCCCAGATCATCGACAACCATCTTGCTTTTACTGTTCAGTCCATCCTTGACATGCATTGCAGGGGTCGTGGCTTCCAGTACCTTTTGGACTAGGAGGGCTACGGTCCGGAGAAGAGGTTGTGGATTCCTCGGTCATTCATCCTGGATCCGAGCTTGATCTCCTCGTTCTACAGGGCCCATCCTGAGCTGCGCCTTAGGGTGCCGAGGGGCGACTCTTGAGGGGAGGGTACTGTAAGGGTACTACTGGCTGCAGCTCCTACCCAAGATGGCCGCCAATTACCACAGCTGCCGGTCATCTCCCTGATGAGACCTTCAACTATATAAGGCTGCAGTCAAGTTCTACTCTTCGCTGGGGCATTGAGCTATTTATGGTATTATACTCTCAGCCTGTTTGTTTCCTCGAGAAGAGTTTCTAACCTTGTTCTCTGTGCCTCCAGTTCTCCTGTGTTCTTGGATCCCTTCCTGTTCTGGCTCACCTTGGGTTCAGTTCCTGGTCCTCGTGCCTGATCCTCCAAGCCATCCATCTGTGAAACTGGTTCACCATCTTCTGGACTCACTTGGATTCACTCTCACGCTCCACTCAAACCATCCAACCTGTAAGAGGAGAAACATCACGAATAATCAAAGGACCACTCTTATTCCAATCCATCTGACATCCTGTTTGTTTCTCAGGAGCTCCAGAGGACCACCTGTAAATAGTCACCTGCACAAAATAAACACTGTTTAATTTTCTATCGTGTGGAGTCTTGTCTCGATCCGGGTCTCGTACCAATCTGGGTTTACTGAAATAATTACAGTCCAGTTAACCAGTGAATACAGGGTGCAGTGGTGGGTACGATAATCACAGCCAGTTATGAATCTTAGTGCACCATGATAGACAACATCCAACATCCGCAGGGTGCTTGTAGGAGCATTCATGGAGAGAATGTCACCGTAATCAATGGAGGGAAGGAAAGTCACAGATACAAGGCGTTTCCTAGCATTCAGTGTTAGACATGATCTATTTCTGAAAAAGAAACCCAGTTTTACTTTCAGTTTCTTCACTAGGTTTTCCACGTGGAGTTAAAAAATTTATTTACTGTACAATTCAATCTTTGTTCCACATTTAATTTACTGTCTGGAGGTTTGGGGAAAAGCTTGTTAAAAAAGCTATAACAAACTCTATTTTTATTTTACAGAAGAGAGCTGTGAGAATTATTTCTAGAAAACCTTATTGTCATCCCTCAAATATATTATTTAAACAACTGAATGTACTGAAGTTTTATGATTTGGTGGACTATAATATTTTGTTAGTAATGTATAGGGCTCATAAGAATATGCTACCCTCAAATGTTCAAATGTGTTTCATTAAGAGAGAAAGCTGTTACAGTCTAAAGGGAACTGAATTTTTATAAAGCCAAGGTATAGGACCAGTTTAAAGGGACGGTTTATTTCAAATATGGGAGTTGAATTATGGAATGTTTTGGAAATTGATGCTAAAGATGTTGACTCTGTGATTAAATTAAAAAAATTATCAAATCTAAATTGTTCACAAAATACTAAAGATGGATGAACAAAATACTAAAGCTTTAGTTAAGTGTCTAATGTACTAATTATTTTTGATTGTGAAAATTACTCTTTTCATCTTTTATTTCTATAATAATTATGGTTTGAATTGATTGTTTGAAATTGTTTTGTTTTTGATAAAAGGGGCAGACATAACAAGAATTCTTATTTCTGCCACCTTTCATTTTATGTATTCTTTCTTTCACATGTTTTTTAAATGTTTTTTTTATTTTTTTTATTTTTATGTTTCAATGTAGCCTGGTTAAAACCAGACCCTTGTCATTCAATTTGCTTCGTACTAGGTTCTGGACTTTCTATTATAGAGAACCGATTCTCGCTGGAGGCGTGGCCTCTGCTGAGGAACAAAACCATTGGATCTTAGAAAAAATTTGAACAGGGAAAGCATTCTGCTCCCTCCCCCTCAGAGCCATATATGGTCTGCTTCCCGTGCTCTGGTGAACTTGAGATCAGCTCCTCCACACGCCTCTCGCTGCCGCTGCATATTCTGTGTTTATATGTTAATAAAACGTTCTAAAAAATAAAATAAAACCATGGAGCGCTGGTCCAGCACACCAGAAGACCAGAAAATCTGCAGGGACTCGGGCAGCAACGTAAAACCCGAGTTTAATTCTCTCGTGACAACCTCAGTCATTTCCTCATCATTGCACTCAGCAGAGGGAGAGGAGCAGGAGGGAGGAGGGAGCAATCACTTGACTTTTGGCAAAAAAACAAAAGAAAACTCCAGATAAGGGATTAAGAAGGGGAATGTAATACATTTGTGTCACATATAAATAGGGATGGGAACCGAGAACCGGTTCTGTTAGAGAACCGGTTCTTAAAAGTCCAATTCCATGGAATTGTAGGTTGCGTGTCTTAACGATTCAGCTTATCGGTTCTGCTAACACGCTAACCGCCATTTTGAAGAGGGCAGATGGAGAAATACTTTTTTAAATCCAACAGATTTGACCATTTGAACCGGTTAAGCTCAGAAAAACCTTGTGCTATAAAGTCAGTGACTTTATAGCACAAGGTTTTTCTGAGTTTAACCGGTTCAAATGGTCAAATCTGCTGGATTAAAAACATTATTTCACCAGTTGCCCTCTTCAAAATGGCGGCCGCCATTTTGAAGAGTAAAATTGGCGAAATGAACCCAAAATACATAAAATTAACGACTCACCGTCGAGTGGTCGACACAAAACACACAATAGAATCCTCCGGCCGCGTTAATTTGGCTTGAAACAGCGGGAAACTCTGCGGATTTATCCAAGTAACCCCAGCACAAACAGCTAGCATAAACGTTAGCACCGAGTTCTTCTTCTTCTTCTAGGTGGAGTTTAATGGCGGTTGGCAAACAACTTAAGGTGCATTACCGCCACCTACTGAGCTGGAGCGTGGACAGGAGATAAACAGGACAAAAAAAATAAATAAATAAAAATAACCCAACTAAAGTCTACCTAAGAAGTATGTGTCCTACAAGAAAAGTAGAAAGTGAACCACAACGTCACCAACACAACTAAAAGTGACTGCCAAGTTCTAACTGCAAAAGGAAAATGCAGCCAACCAAGGCCTTTCCGGAAACTCTATCCTATATTATTCGTTTATTATTCAAATGGTTTACTATATTTTTTTACCCAAATGAGAATTGATAACAGAATTGATAAGGAATTGAATCGATAAAGGACATCGATAACGGCATTGATATTGATAATTTCTTATCAATTCCCATCCCTACATATAAAACAGTCCTGCATCGCTTTGCATCGCTTTGAATGAGAACATGCGGATGCTCGCTGGCTGCGCGCTGGGACAGGTGGGGGCGTGGGTTAGGGGCCAAAAACTCTGCCCCTTCTGTTCTCTGATTGGTCCGGTCAAAAATCAGCCGGAGAAATCCTTCTCTATGGGAGAAGTCCCAGACGGAGCAGTGAAGGGAAAATAGAATTGAGCGGAGCTGCGTAGGAAGGCGAGGGCCAGGCTAGTTTCAATGTAAAATGAATAAATTTAATAAATAAATAAATAAAAATAATAATAATAAAAGAGAGATGTGAATCGACCAGGAAACCCAGATATTTATAGGAATCAACAAACTCAATAGGGACACCATTTGAGGATAAAATCAGAGGAAGATCTGCTGGGACCGACTTCCTACTTGAAAAAAATGGGCGTATGGATGCATACGCATGGGACTGCATGGGAGCAGTGAAGACTTTGTCATTTTCAGATACTCCCACCATGCCGTCAGAGATGAGCTAATATTGATACTTTTAAAGCAGACATGTCTTTTTATATCTGTACTAATAAATGGTAGATCTGAAATCCTAATATTATTACATAAAGTTTGTTCTATATCTATCCAAGTTTCATCTAGTGCATTCGGATTTACCCACTTTGACATATATTGTAACCTGTTGGCTAAATAGTAGTAATAAAAGTTTGGAAGTTCTAATCCTCTGGTAACTTTGGATTTCTGTAATGTTTTTAAACTAATACGTGGGGCCAGAAAGTTCATTCTCAATAGTCCAGGTATCAAATCCGCTCATTCTCAATCAGTTCATCTGGACAGTTTCTTTTTAGTAGAAACGTTTCACCCTCACTCCAGAGGGCTTCGTCAGTCAGAGCAGTCCAAAGCAAACTGAAGCTACCCCACCAAGTAAACAACTTAAGTGGACCAACCAGTTTTCTGTAGCCAAGATGGTTTCTGGGGGCTTGTCCCTCGTCGACTCCTCCCAGGCAGGAAGACATGTCCAAAGTGGTTCAAGACCAGAAAGTTAATTCTCAATAGTCCAGGCAGTGCTTTAAGTGGAAAAAAATAAGTGCAGGTACCCTCCCTTATCTCTTCAGACAGGCTTTTGGTTAATTTTGTACATTGATTTTAGAGTTTGTTATGTTTTACCTTTTTGTATAGTACTTCTGTGATTTTAAGATTTTATTTTTCCTTTTGTAAAGCACTACAGTATGTGACTCTCATGTCTGTGAAATGTGCTATATAAATAAAACATACTTACTAAAAGTAAAAACTCATTTCTTAAATATGCTGGTGAAGATGTTTTGCCAGAAATTTTGAATAAAGTAGAAGCCATTTCCTGCATTCTGGTGTATTTTAACAAGTTGTTAAACATCTATGTTTACCTACATGTAAACACTTGATTCAATAACTATTTTAGAGACATCTAACAAAATAAAGTCAGGTCCTGTGGACAGATTAAAAAATTGTTTAAATTATTATTGATCATGAATCAGGATATTTTAGAGACACCTCATTCAACTAGATCATATAGACATCATCCTGTTTTTAAACTCACTCCTGTGGCTATAATTAAATTAATGTGACACTTTATCACAGTGGCTTTAGGGGTGCAATTGACTTTTATTTTGTTAATTTTTATTTAGTTTTATTTGTAACACAACATGCCATTTTACTAAACAATGGTGACACTCAACTGCATGTATAAAAATATTAACTTTACCCAATGAACAGGTGACATTTTAATAACCACCAACAGTGAATTTAGGAGGGGTTTTTACTGTTTCTGATTTAGTGATAGATGTGGTTTAATGTAGAGACTTGCCTGCAGCTGTTCCTTCATACACACCGTGGTGAAGTTAGTTTATGACTCTGTCATGTTTTCATCAGCTGGGTTCTCTCGTATCGTCAAGAAACACTGCCTGTTCTACTTCCGCCTCCCTCGCGCTCTGTCGCGTTGCAGAGTTTGTTTGTTTTTTAACAGATTTCGCTGTTGTCTCCTCCCCCCGTCTGTCCTGAGGTTGTGATTGGCCAAATGACGCGCTCCACCAAAGATGTTTTATTATCGAGAAGATGCATTGCTCTGTCTTGAAATCCAGTCAGGGGGAAATTATGCCGTCTGCCATGGGTCTTTCAAGTGAAGAAGACGAAAATAAGTTCCGGAACGCACCTTACTCTTAAAAAAAGTCCCGGTACTCTCAGGGTTAAATTTTAGAAGTGGTGGAACTGGGTTCCGGTGAGTTCCGGCCCACTTAAAGCATTGAGTCCAGGTATCAAATCCGCTCATTCTCAATCAGTTCATCTGGACAGTTTCTTTTTAGTAGAAACGTTTCACCCTCACTCCAGAGGGCTTCGTCAGTCAGAGCAGTCCAAAGCAAACTGAAGCTACCCCACCAAGTAAACAACTTAAGTGGACCAACCAGTTTGCTGTAGCCAAGATGGTTTCTGGGGGCTTGTCCCTCGTCGACTCCTCCCAGGCAGGCAGACATGTCCAAAGTGGTTCAAGACCAGAAAGTTCATTCTCAATAGTCCAGGTATCAAATCCGCTCATTCTCAATCAGTTCATCTGGACAGTTTCTTTTTAGTAGAAACGTTTCACCCTCACTCCAGAGGGCTTCGTCAGTCAGAGCAGTCCAAAGCAAACTGAAGCTACCCCACCAAGTAAACAACTTAAGTGGACAATACGTGGGGTTTTATTTTTCCAAAGGAGTTTAGATATAAAATAGTCCAGGGACTTAAACCATTCAGTTGAAGGTTTATTTAGAATCATTGAGAATAAATAATTTATTCTCGGTAGGACCATCATTTTTACTGAGGCAACTCTTCCCATAGGTGATATGGTAGAGATCTCCATCTAGTAAGATCGTCTTCAGTTTTCTTTAATAGTGGGATATGATTCAATTTTATTAAGTCTTCCAATTTAAGAGAGATATTAATACCCAAATATGTAATGTTACCTGATTGTAGTCTTTCATTGAGGGAAGTATTAAACACGCAATTTATTGGAAGAACTGTAGATTTTGTCTAATTTATAGAATAATCAGAAACTTTTGAGAACGAGTTCATTAATATGATAACATTAGATATTGAGTTTCTTGAGTTCTGAAGAAAAAGTAAAACATTGCCAGCATAAAGACCAATTTTATGTTCTATGTTTTTATAGCATATGCCTTTAATATCAGCACTTTGCCTGATTGTTGCTGCTAAAGGTTCAATAAAATAGCAAATAATGCTGGTGAAAGTGGGCAACCTTGCCTTGTGCCCCTCTGTAAACAGAAGCTTGAAGATATTTGATTATTTGTCCTGACGCACGCTGTTGGTGAGCTATATAATATTTTTAACCAGTTAATGAAGTAGTTCCCAAATCCAAATTTATTTAAGGTAGCAAATAAGAAATTCCAATTTACTCTATTGAATGCTTTTTCTGCATCTAAAGACAAAATAGCTGTTTCAATATTTTTAAAATATGAATACTCTATTAAATTATATAATCTGCGAGTGTTTGTGTTCGAGTGTCTTCCTTTTATGAATCCGGTTTGGTCTGGATGTATAATAACAGGAGTTATCTTCTCTAGTCTTTTAGATAAGACTTTACAAATGATTTTAACATCAACATTAATAAGAGAGATTGGACGATAACTGGTAGGTAATACTGGGTCTTTGCCTGGTTTAATAGGAGACTAATATTGGCTGAATTCATATGTGTTGGTAACCTGCCGTGACTCAAGTAGCACTCTATGAAATATTGGTTCCATTATGTCCCATAATTTTTAATAGAATTAATAATAATAATAATAATAATGAATTCAATTCATAACGCACTTTTCATTAGTGAAAATCTCAAAGTGCTACACACATTGAATGCTACACACATTCATACACCGATAGCGGCAGACTACCATGCAAGGTGCTTTCCAGTCCTACCGGGAGCAACTCGGGGTTAAGTGTCTTGCCCAAGGACACAACGACACATGGTGTGGGGAACCGGGATTCGAACCGCCAACCTTCCGATCGGGGGACGACTGCCATTACCACTACGCCACGGCCGCCCCGAGATATTAATTCTACTGGATAACCATCAGGACCTGGAGATTTCTTATTAGGCATGTTTTTAATTGCTTCATGGAGCTCATCTGATGTTAATGGTGAGTCTAGTTTTGATGATTGACCAATAATTGGTCTTTTTTTGTAAAATTAATTTACTTTTTTGCGTTTTTATTTATTTATTTGCATCTTAAGATCCTATGACATCATTAACTACTTGAGTTCTACTCAAGCTTTATTATGTTAATGTCGAGTTAAAAAAGTATGTACTCGTTCAACCCCTAATATATATAATAAACAACTTCTTACTACTTGTACTAATATCGCTACTTCATGGTTTTTCACTTATCTCAGAGCTTCAGTGTACAGCTCCCCCGCGATAAACGAAGCCTCATCAGAATATTGTATTACAAAAATGTTTCAAGCCTCATTGCTTCTCTCTGATTTCCATCATAACATATTTACAACAGAGGAGCCAGTCTTGAGCACTTGAAGAGTAAAAATAAGTCTCACAGACTTTCTGATCCATGGGTAGAAAAAGGCATAGATTAGTGGGTTGTAAAAGGAGTTAAAGTAGAACACACACAACAAAAACCAAAGAAGAAGCATTGATTGAGTTGTTCCGACCTGGAAGGGTTACACAAAAATATGGACAAAGACAAACAAGAAACACAAGTACAACAACCCCAAGAGCACTGGCTGCTTTAGTCTTTGACTTCTTAACAGTTACTTTCCCTGGATGTTTGTGTTTGATAGCCGCATTTTGAGTGTGAATGGCCCGAACCTGAGACAGAACCACTATAAAGACTCTCATATACAGAACTATGACAACAGTAATGAGAATAACGAAAGTAAAACAGAGAATAGAAACTTGTTTTTCAAAGTCCATATTAAACACACATTCTCCAAAACAAGTATTAAATCTGCCTGGATGTTTCAAGTTTTCTTTGCACATCACAACAGCATAACAGATTAACGAGGTCCAACATAGTGAAACACAAACCTGAACTGGCTTTGTAGTAACTTTGCTGTTATCATGGTGGCGTTTGTACTCCCCCGAAGTGGCAGACCGAGAAGGAATACACAACAACCAGGAATACAAAACAAGTGTTCTTTATTTAAAGGTGAAGGTGGAAGCCTGGAGCTGTAAGAGAATGGAGTAGAGGTGAGTATCCAATCTTGGAGGCTTGATGTTTAAATCTTGAAGTAATCAGAATTGTCTTACTTGTTGTCTTAGATGGATGAATCAAAGAAGAGGAGTGGTCCTGGTTCTTGGCGTGGTGTTGAGAATAGGTGAGGAGCGGGGAAGAGAGGAACAGGTATTGGTATTTGTTGAATAGCTGATGAGACTGGACTCTTGATGTTATCTGCAGGTGCACACGAGAGTGTAGGAGGAAGATCGTGGAAGGACTTCAGAGGAGCAGGACATGGAGGTCCCAAAGGCAGAAGTTGTCCCAGCACTGAAGAGGTGTCTAGCCTGCTGCTTAAGTAGGCCACCAGAATCAGTCCTCCTCAGGCAGCAACAGGTGGGTCTCATCAGGATAATTAGAAGTGTGCTGTGGAGAGAGTGGGAGAGACAAAACAGGGAAAACCAGGAATCCTACAGAGCCCCCCCCCTCAAGAACTGCCTCTCGGCGGTCTCAGTCTCTTTTCAGGGTGGACCCTAAAAAAGTCAGTAATGAGAGTGGGGTCAAGGATCCGCGATCTGGCAACCCATGAACGTTCCTCAGGGCGTAGCCCTCCCAATCCACCAAATATTGCCAACCACGGCTCCGACGTCTCACATCCAGGAGGCGTTGAACCGTGAAAGCGGGGTCGTTGCCGATCAGGCGGGGTTGGTGGGAGGTCGGCAGGAGGGTGCAAGGGACTGGTAGACGGCCGTGGTGTAGTGGTAATGGCAGTCGTCTCCCAATCGGAAAGTTGGTGGTTCGACTCCCGGGACCCGTACCATGTGTCGTTGTGTCCTTGGGCAAGACACTTAACCCTGAGTTGCTCCCGGTAGGACTGGAAAGCACCTTGCATGGTAGTCTGCCGCCACCGGTTTATGAATGTGTGTAGCATTCAATATATGTGTAGCACTTTGAGATTTTCAGTAATGAAAAGTGCGTTATAAATTGAATTAATTATTATTATTATTATTAGACATAGGTTTCAGGAGGGAGACGTGAAACGTAGGGTGCAACTTCATGGAAGCTAGGAGTTGCAGACGCATAGCAGACCTATTTATGATCTTGACCTCGGGAAAGGGACCAATGAACCGTGGGGCCAGCTTCCGTGGAGTTTTCCTGAGCATGATATCCTTGGTAGACAACCACACCCTCTGGCCGACTTGATAGGTGGGTGCCTCTCTCCAATGCTTGTCAGCAAAATGCCTGTTCTGTTCCACTGACCTGGAAAGGGCCTGTTTGGTGACATGCCAGGTCCTCCTGCAACGCCTGATGTGCAGGTCGACAGAGGGAACGCCAACATAAACCTCCTGCAAGGGAAACAGAGGAGGGGAGTACCCCAGTGCAGCTTTGAACAGGGATTTTCTAGTGGCCGCGGACACCTGGGAGTTGTGGGCGTACTCGACCCATGGCAACTGTTGAGACCAAGAAGAAGGGTTGTTGACATTGACACATCTCAACATGGCCTCTAGTTCCTGGTTGCACCTCTCAGTCTGGCCATTAGACTGAGGGTGGTATCCCAAGGACAGGTTGGCAGAGGCACCATTTGCCTGACAGAAACCCTTCCAGACCTACAAAACAAATTGGGGGCCTCTGTCAGAAACAATGTCCACAGGGAAGCCTTGGAGGCGAAAAACATGCACCGTTATCAGAGTCAGAGTCAGAGTCAGAGTCAGAGAGAATTTATTGTCATTTGCACCGCATGTAGTACATGTGTTGAAAACGAGATTATGTACACAGGGTCCCAGTTACATCCAACAACAAATGCAAGAGAAATACAATAATAACATCTAGGATTAACTAAGAGAGACATCACATCAGCTAGTAATACACTAAGCCCTAATGTAGTAGAAAAACATCATTATAAACAGCAGCACGAACATGAGCAGATGGTCACAGATGAACGCAGCAACAAGAAACAGATCAGTACAGTATCAGTATGATGTGACATTTTGCAGTGTTTATTCTTATTATTTATTTATTCATGAGTCTGACAGCCTCAGGGTAGAAGCTGTTTCTCAGTCTAGTGGTTCTACATTTGATGCTCCTCAACCTCCGTCCCGAGGGGAGTGGTGCAAAGAGTGAGTGTGCTGGGTGAGTGAGGTCTTTCATGATGCAGGTGGCTCTTTTTCTGCATCTGGAGGTGTAAATGTCTGTGATGGTGGG
>JBBPBX010044986.1:0-10053 GCA_038048925.1 Garcialebias charrua
ATATATATATATATATATATTGTAGTGGGTGCGGCTTGTATTTGGGTGTGCTCAATAGGCCATAAATTACTGTAATTATTGATAACTATTAGAGAGAACATTACTTGAACGTTAACTGGGCCATCCCTTTAAGGAGGGAGCAGCTTTTCATGTGCAAGATGCTAAACACTGAATCAGCTTTTTGTCTGATAGAAAAGTCTTGAAACAAAAATAAATCCTTTCAATTCTTCCTTTTGTGATTGCTTATTCTGCCAGCTGCATCAACATGAAACACACAATGGGTTTATATTCTGGAGATGAAACTATAAAAGGAAACAATGCAAGTGGCGGGGTATCAGGTGGGCTTATTGTGAGTCCGTCAAGCTAGTGACTTAAAGAAAGCAGACAAAAGGCTAAGACAGATTCACTGGGATCAGGCGGGATCAAACATTTAGCTGACAAGCCCCAGCAGCTGCGCCTTGTTGTGCATCTTCAAGTTGAATTGAGCCCAGAAGAGAAAAGATGACAGATTTATCTGACAGCTGCAACATCTTTGACACTGTAGATTGGAGTGTTCCTATATCTGACGGCCTTTTTATTACTCAGTTCCTGGTTTTATACATTGGTAGAGACACGTACGCTGCCTGAGAGGGCAGGAGGAACATAAAACATTACAACAGAAGTACATCATAAAACTAAATATTAACACAGAAAATGCTGAGAGCTCTGACAAGTTACCTTTCCACTGTATTTGGGAGCAAATGTTAAATGCAGGTATTTAGTATTTCACGAACATGAGTTACCTTTTCAAATGGACAAAAAAAAAACATGTTTTTAACTAAAAGTCTAACATTTGTTGAAGAAATGCATTTCACCCACTTTGATGGCGGCGGTTTAATCTAGGATCAAGTAAGAAGTGATGGAGTTAAGAGCTATTTTGGTCAAACCTTATTAAAGATATTATGCACACCCATGCAATCATGCAAGACATATAGCTTTTAGACTGTGTTGGGGATGATGCTCAGCTACTACCACATCACAATTTGTCTTCCATTTTCTTGTTGCTGCAGGCAAATCTTCACCATCCATGCAAACCTGCAACCCTCTGAGCTTTCTCTCTGCTCAGAGGAAACAGGAACAGCTCGTTCATTTTAATGCCCCTGGATTGTTCATCCCTTCGTTACCTCTGCTCTGCACACCATGCACAGTTTTATAGCTAAAATGCTACGCTGAATTAATACGCAAGTCTCACTAATCCTAATGTTTTCTATAATTAGATTGTTTGGATTTGGCTTTTTGTATTTTTGTCTTGGTTAATTAAAAAGCTTAACAATAGCCTTGATAGGAGCCATGAACTAGCTATGCTGCCGAGCCACTCTCAATTATTTCACATAAGCTCTGCACTCCGTGACATTTTTTCTCACATCTTTTACAATCATCCCCTGCTCCATCAGCCTCATCTGACCTTCTAATCAGCTTGCCATTGGACTTCAGAACTCCCCTGAACAAAATAAGCTATCATTAGGTGGCTGCTGAGCTTCATTTTTCATCACATTTACCAGAAAAGGACTATGTAGTGCATCAGTATTAGTTTGTTACATATCCACATGTTATATCTCCAGATAAAAAATTACAAAATGCAATCTAGGGAAAAAAAATGATGAAGCAGATGAAATGAGTGGTCCTCAGGTCACATCTTGCTACAGAAATGACCCAAACCTTACATCAGAGGGACAATTAGCACAGAAATGTCAAATGTCTATTTATTTATTTTTTTGCCTTGCTCTAGTTGCAAGCGGCAGCTTCTGCTTTTCCTCTCCCATCTTTTCCTCTCCCTGCGTGGCTCTTTGTCTTGTCTGCAGTTCCTTGGCACTCATCTCTCGAACGCAAAGTGATTATGGATTTGGTATCATGGACGATAACTCTACTGACAAGATTTTTTCTACAAAGCGACAAGGTCCGGGGGAGCCAGCTTGCCCGTCACAGACACACTCTGGTGGTTACGTGATGGATTCCTGGAGCGAGTGGAAGGTCATGTGTCTGTCAGTCCTGTCTGTGGAGGATGTCGAATGATTATTGAGCATGCATCAGGGTATGTCGAAGATGTTTACATAATTGGATTTATGGTGGCAGGAGCTTTACTGTTCGGCATCTGTGGAGCACTGTTCTATCGGAAATTGAGAAGGACTTCAGCTGCGATTACTGCTATGTCTAAACTTCTGAGTCAGAGTGAGAGTTAGATCCGTGCCGTGACCTCAATAAATCAGCTGCTTTATGAGATTAACCAGAAGGTGGAGGTGATTTCTGAGAATCGTAGGCCACCCACGGGTTTTGGGACTTGTCAGCATGGTGGAATCATTCTAGATGAGGATTCATAGCATGGATCAGTGGAAGGATTCCCACAATTAAACCATATTGGATTTGGATCGTCCAGATGGACACTCAAGGCTGCAGGAAAAGAAAACTGTCTGCCTGAAGAAAATCACCAATCAAGCTTATCTGAAACTGACTCCCAAACAGCCTTGGAAATGGGCTGACTATCAAATTTCTCCTGGGTCATGAGTAACCGAGGACAACAACTGCATCTATTGCACCCCCACCCCCGCTCCCCGGAGAACTTTCTGTGAGCGCTTATCAGAAATGCTGGCTGGAAACATCACAGAACTGGCTGATCTGAACAAGGTTCATGGACTAAATCTCACCGCCTGGACCTCAAATGCATATGTAATTTGTCTTAACTGTGCTTGCTGGTAGAGTTTTTCTATGTCTCATATCGTGTCCTAATACACAAGATGTGAAAGATCTTTTTTGTAATACCACTATCTACCCTCATGGTTCTTCTCCTTTTTCATATCTAAGATTATCATTCTGATAAAGAATGAGATGGCCGCGCTGATAATCAGCTGCAGCTTCATACACTTAGTCCAGCTTTTGGATGACTGTGTGTACATGTTCCCGTTGTACCTTGGTGCAATGTCAATAAAAATATTCTTATTCTGATTCTGATCTGATTCTGAAAGATTCACTGCAGAAAAGTTTAAAACTGCATCTGTAAAACTGACTGAGTTTAGACTTTTTGGGGTCGATTGATTATGGCGGCCATCTTGAATTAGATCACCTT
The DNA here is from genome assembly GCA_038048925.1 of Garcialebias charrua. Classification (NCBI taxonomy): domain Eukaryota; kingdom Metazoa; phylum Chordata; class Actinopteri; order Cyprinodontiformes; family Rivulidae; genus Garcialebias; species Garcialebias charrua. The sequence continues at coordinate 3,101 of JBBPBX010044986.1, forward strand.
CAAAACTTCACAGTTGCTGTACATCCAAAGGTCACATTTAGTAAGCTTAATGAAGTTTTCTCAGTGGTTTATGAAATATTTTTGCTACAGACAGAAACACAAGCACACGAACGGCACCTGCACACTCACAGGCAAAATCATTTCTGTCCGCCGTAGCCTTTTTGTGGCAAGTAATGGTTATAAATACTGTAATAGGAAAGTAACAGGACAAGAAGCAGACAAGTTTGTTTCAAGGTGCCTGTAACATGGTACAAACTAAAACAAGTAAAGTACTGTGCAAACGTTTTAAACTACATCTTATGTTTGCTTAAAAAACTTTTTGCTTTATGTAAAAATAAAAAAGTCTAATTTTCAGTTCAGTCTGGTCATACCTGTCAAGTCTCCCGTTTTGGCCGGGAAACTACCGGATTTTACCCCTCTTTCCCGTCGTCATCCCAAATTATTATTTTCCCGGAAATTTCCCGTATTATAATATAAATAAATAAATAAATAAAAAACATTCCAGTGCCTCTGTCACTAGCCTCGCGAGAACTTCCACCTGCAGTAGCCTCGGTGGCAGTTCTCGCGATGTTAGTGCTGGCAGGGGGAACAAACCCGGAAAAACACATCAGAGATAGATGAATGTAACGAGAGAGAAGGCGTCCCTGCCAAAAAAGTTAAGACTTCGTGTAAATATCTTGAAAAATGGGACAGCGAATTTAAAGAAGAGTAGGGTGGGGCACAATTACGCGTTTTGTAAGATTTGTAACTGCGACTTTAGTGTCTCTCATGGGGGAAGGAACGATGTCCGTCAGCATGAAAAATCCGTCAAGCACAAACGCGGGCTAGAGGCAAGAATGTTCACAGCATTTCAATGTCAACAAAGGTAGGCCTATCAGATTGTGATCACATAACTGGTTTGTAAGTGGCTGATAGGTAGTTATTTTAGATTTCTTGTAAACCTGTCTTAAAATGTAAGGGGTCCTGGACTTTGGTTGGGCTAGTGCAAGGGTCTGCAACCTGCGGCTCTGGAGCCACATGTGGCTCTTTGCTCCCTCTTTAGTGGCTCTTTCAAGCTTTGGCTAAAACTGACATAAAACTGAATTTTATTGGTGGTACAAACAACAAAAAAGAATGAATTCAAACAGATTTGATGCCATTTCTTTTACAAATATGTGAACACTGGAGCGAGTACGAGTAAAACATACTTTAATTTGATGCTTTATTTCTTTTCATGAAGAACTGTCTGCATAGTTTATATATATATATATATATATATATATATATATATATATATATATATATATTATATATATATATATATATATATTTATATATATATTTTTTTTTAAAAACAGATAAACACTGAAAACTTCCCCTTTACAAGAATCTGGTCTTTTTCTTTAATAAATGTTAAAAAGCATTAGATATATTTTGCTTTATAGTGTGACCCTTACTAGCCACAAAATCCCCTCCAGCAAACCTAAAGTGGCCCATGGGCCACCAGTTGATAACCACAGTTGTAGCAGGTTGTTGCGGCTCTGGACACGTTTAATGTAGTGAACAACGGTGAAAAACGGCTCTTTTTATCGTAAAGGTTGCAGACCCCTGGGCTAGTGGGATGGCTCGGAGTACCCGGCAGAAAATTTCCCTTATTTTTATATCCAAAACTTGACAGGTATGGTCTTGATATCTAACTTATTTTTTAAGAAATTTTTTATGTTTGAGTTTTTTAAGCTACTTTACAATGAATTTTATTCCCTTTAACACAGAAACAGATGCATATCTGTTATGTCTTTCAATTTTTTTGTTAGCAGCTTGTCAGCATATAATTTATTCCTATTGTTTTTTTTACACATGTACAGTAGTCCCTCGTTTATCGCAGAGGATCCGTACCCTGAAGTCCCGAAATAAATGAAAAACGCAAAGTATTGATAGAAGTACAACTAGTAAGTAGTAGTTTATTTAGTATATATAAAGGCGTTTTAAACCCTTCCCACACTCTTGCAATATTCTAAACAAAGTTTCTAAACTCTAAAGCGCAGAATGTCATGATTTCGGCTCTCCTGCCAGCGCTCTCGGCCACGCCCACTTCTCCGCTGAGGCTTTTCTGCAGCTAAATAATTTAAAATAATGTATTTTAAATAAAAACTCCATGCCAATTGTGCAGCTCATCCATCAATCAGCCAATTGTGTGTCCTGTCCAATCTTATTCTGAAAACCCGCGATAGAGCGAGTCTGTGATGAACGAACCAGGAAGTAGTGAGGGACTACTGTACAACAAATTTTACAATATAAACAACTCGCTGACAGATATTTCATCCTAACTTTAATAAACGAGATGCCAAATAACAGCCTGGAACTAAACTAAATTAGCAGATCTATTTCCTTTAAGACAAACATGTGAAATACTGTTTATCTGTTTAAAACAATCACAACTTTATGTATCGTAACTTTTTCTGGTTTGCATAGGTGTTTTCTAAGCACATTGCACAATATGCCAAGACATGGCAAGTTTTGGGCCAGTTGGACAGGACTTTTTAAGCAAGCTCCAAAAAGTCTGGAATTTGAAGACCTCCCAGAAATGTTACAAGAAAATATGGTTCCCTTGAGGTGTAATATAAAGAAATGAAGAATGACTCAAAAGTTTTTCCCAACACTGCAATATTCAAATACAAATTGCTCTGCATGAAGCAAAACGGTGTGAGTAATGCAGCCCAGAGGGGAGCCGAGGAGAAAATGATCTCCTGAAAAATGGGAGTTTTGATGACAGAGCTCTTTAACGTTCATGGGTTAAACAGTATGAAAATGATCCTTGTTTTAGTTTTTACATGTAATTATATATTTTCTTACTTAGCATGAGTTAACAATTCTAAATGGAACATTCCAGTCATTCGTAGGAGCAGTTTGACTCAAGCTTACAGAATTTAAACTCTGCCTCGTTATGTGAAACCACCTGACACATGAAGACGGATGAGGCTCTCGCTGCGTGATCGGTGTTTTAATTTTGCAGTTACAATCAAACTGGATTGATTAGCTGATTCTTTCATGCTTATCCATGACTTCACTGGGATGCTAGAACTTTTTGATGGCCATTAACAGAATGTTGGTGCCCTTTGGATTCAGAACTGAGATTTTTTTTTTTTAATTATTGCTTTGAAGATCCACATCTTATTTCCATTCAAAGGTAAACAGCACTACACCTCAGCACTGTTCCCAGTGAATTCGTTTTGCCGTTCAACCCGAGCCCTTTTGTCATTGTTCATGACCTGTAAAACCACAGAAAACATCTTTTTTTAATCAGGGACACTCTTCTTTTCTGCTACAAGATTAATCTGGAAGAAGCATGAAAGAGGCTACATGAGAGGGCACCGCAGACATCAATTTATTCTGCTTCCTGAGCTGAAAAAGAAGAGTGTCTGAAAGGAGAGAGATGTGTTATCGAACTATTAACAACTGCAGACAGGCCTCTTCCATGGCCATTAGGAGTTTTGCACCTCTATTTAAGCTAAGGTTTCTGACTCGGGGACAAATCGAGGTAATGATCAAGTTACATCATCCTGAACAGCCCATTAAAATTTAGGCCTCCCTGTTTTTCTTTTCTGTTTTTGCCCGTATATCTTCACAAACCTCGTTCTTTAAATTTCAACTTTTCCTTTTTTTTTTTTATCGGAGTAATTGTTGCTGAGGAAAATGCTTCAAAGCATCACCAGTGACAGATACTGCAGGGGATGTCGCTGTAAGTCACCAGACACCCGAGGATGCTTTAATTCACACTGACACCACGTCAACATTACAGGCCACTTCAGCAAGAGCTGGAGTTAAACGCACTGCGCCCTCCAAGGTGGGCGAAGATGGGCACTGGGAAGTGGTGCCCGAGAACAAAAGGCCAAAGGAGAATAAAAATAATAATGTTTTATCTGCACCGTAAATCAGGAACTATTACACCAGCTCCTGAAGGGGTCGAAGCTTGAAACCAAACAGGCGGAAGACGTGCAAAAAATACAGAACAAAATCAATCTTCCTCTAAACGGACTGCAAAATCAATTAAATGAAAGAACAAGCACTTCAAATAGACATCTTGACCATTGCTTTAAACGTGCAAATAACGTAAGTAAAAACATAACTATTGTAGTGCACACTTTAAACAGATAAGTGCTGACACTCAGCCAACTTTTTTACTTTGTAGGTAAAACATAGTTTCTGGGAGCTCCAACTTGGCTTGTGATGATTTAAAGCAGGAAATATTGTGAATTCATGCTCTTCACATCAATCAAATGTGTAATAAGGAGTCTTGGTGATGCTGCTATTACACATTTGAATCACCGTTCACTCATTTATTAAGAAAATTGTAGGGTAGCATCACTTGCATGCCTTAAATTACTGTCGCTTCTTTTAGAATATTGCCAGTTGCTTGTCCTTTATTATAGAAAATTCTCTGGTTTTAGAGGAATTGTAACAATTAAATGCATTCACAGGTTCCTAGATCAAGGACAAGTTCTCATGCAGATTTTTATAACTCATTTAGTCACATCTGTGCATTTAGGAAAACAGGAATATTTTATGATATTTACAGAAGCAAACCAGGATCAAAGAAAAAAATCTTAACATTTTAGTGTTTAACTCATCACTTTGCTTAAAGGTGAAGTCTGCAGTTTCTGTAGAACATCAGCACTTAGAAAAAATTTCAACAAGCAAAGCATTCTGATCCCTCCCCCTCAGAGCCATATATGGCTCTGCCCCCTTGTGGTCTGTTGAAATTCAAATTCAAGCTCTGTTTTTATTGGCTGATTCAAATTCAAGCTCGGTTTTTATTGGCTGGTTACAAACTTTGTTTTTATTGGCTGGAAAATGGCGGGTCACTTTTTCTTTTTAGAAATGCTTATTTACCACCTGGAGAAGCAAGGGGACAATATTTTTTTAGTTTTTTTCAGAGATTACCTCTCTAACATCAATCTAGTGACAGAGTGAAGAAATATGTTAAAAATACATTGTTAGAAAAGTTACATATAGCAGCTTTAAATTTCAATTCACTGTCATTGCTAAAAGAAAAATGCAACCTTTGGACTGTGTTTCTAGTTATCTTGGCAGGATAAAGGGAGCTCCATGATAGCAGCATTAATATTTTGATTTATAAACCTCTCTATTACAGTACTTATACTTACATTACTTGATGTTTTTGCTTAGTATTTTGGGTTCTGAACTCCTGTTGTTTTATTTTATTTGTTTTTTTCCTTGCAGAGTCCAATAAATAGCTCAGGTCAGAACTAAAATGCAGAAGTGTTGGTGGCACATGGTGTAACAGATTGAATTTGTATGAAGTATCTTCTTTAATTTTTTTTTTTACCAATTCCTTAAACTAACTGTTAAAGGATTATGTGCATTAGTAAATAAAAACATAATTGCATGTATATATCTATTATCCCAAATACATGTTATATGTGACCTCGTTAGTACCAGAATATTTTATCATGTGCTATTTCTTTTATGGAAACAGAAAAAAATGTTCAGAAAGCTTTCTTTTATTGCAAATTTAGTTAACAGGTTTATGGTTTTACACGGTCTCATAACTGTGCTTAAGATTTCACTTGATTTCACCTAAATCTGACATCTTGCGCACAACAAAGATCTTTTTTCTACAAATATCTGGCCATACTGTATGAATACAAAAAAAAACAACCTAAAGATAAATTTAATTTTCCAGACCAAAACATAATCTTGTACCTAAAACTCAAACTGCTTTGACTCAGTTTCCCCAGCTCTGTAAGTTTTTAATCCATGCTGCTAGTTTTGTTGGCTCTTTTGGCTCGTCCCTTTAAACCAACAAATCCTCAGGCTGCAGCCACTGAATCAGCCTTCCGCTTCAAACTGAATCACTGTTCTGCTTCTTTGCACTAAATATGCCTCACAATATTGCATCATACTGTAAAATAACTTTTTTTTGGTACCTAAACCACAAGAAAAGATCCTTTAGCTCTCCAGTTTAAAATTTCTGTTGATTTGTTTGTGTTCAGTTTCTGTTCAAAGCTAACCCCAAGATCTTTGTCTTCATCTTTCTAACAGTCTCAAGACAACTCTGACGAAAAAGCTATGTAGCGACAGTGTTGACCTGTCTGGAATCCCTCTGTCCACTCGTGATGTCCAACAAATTGCCTTTTATCTTCAGAACAACAAAGACAGTATTGTGGCTGTGGACATCAGCTTTACCGAACTCCACGATGACAACCTGAGGTTGTTGCTGCCTCTTCTCGCCTCCCTGCCCAAACTCAGCACACTTGCTCTCAATGGTAACCGCCTCACCTTGGCCATACTTAAGGACCTCACTGAAATGCTTAAAGAACCCAAAAACTTCTCCAGCCTGGCCTGGATAGACCTGGGCAACAATGTGGACATCTTTACCATGCCTCAGCCACTGCTCGTTGCCTTGCGACGGCGTTGCAGCCTCAAGAGCAGTCTACCGACCATCTATGAGTACACAGAGGGTCAACCATACTCCTACCACCTTGAGACCTCTATAGAGGAACCCAGCCACTATGAGGAGGACGAGGAGGAAGATGAAGACGATGATGTGGAAAGTAAATCTGAGTTGGAACCATGGTGTTTAGGGGAGAAACAGCTCTCCAAAACTTTCACTCTCCACTACTGTGAGAGGTGATGGGAGTATCTTCTGGTCAAGGCTCCTTCAGCTGTGGTTGAAGCAACGTCCCACAGGACTCTGATACCTCCTTCTCCCTTTTGTCCTCACACCACAAGCCCAGTCATCCTTAGATGCACAAGGGAGACCAGTGTCCATATTGTGAACATATCGTTCCAACACGGTTACCAAGCTACGCCTACCCATCTCTGAGTTAATCCACCCATGACAGTGACAGTGAAGTGACGGTCAGACTTACTGTGTTGGTGGATGGTGCTCTGGGGAACAAGGTGCGGTTTCATTGGAGTGGGGCTGGAAGAATTAATGAACCAGTGCTCTC
>JBBPBX010044986.1:10277-27207 GCA_038048925.1 Garcialebias charrua
AGCTATGACATGAGTTCAACAGACTATACAGCCGGCGACCCATCACGTGACGCTGGCAAAACTGCTTGGTCGACTTTTTGCGTCCCCCCCCCCTTTCCCAAATGTCTACTTTGTGAATGCCCTCATGTAGATGAAAAATAAGAACAGAAAGCAAAACATTTGTTGCATTTAACCTGTTATTTTTGTGCAATTAAGATAAAAAAAGTGATCTTAGAACAGGAAAGACAACGTTTTGCAGGTTGTTTTTGGACTTAACTAAAAGCTGATATTCACCTCTTTGTAACTGTTAAGCTCAGCGTTTCAACACATTTGTGGCACTAATGCCAACTTAAGATATGGACCACTGAGTCAGAGCAGTGCCCAAACTGCCCTTCCTACTGCCGTTTGTCTCCACACGTGTTGTTTCTGCTGTACTTCAGTGGTCCTTGTGTTACGAGACCTTGACTGTTATCTATCAGTTATAGTCTGTCTGCAGTAGCATTTAATGACTGTTTAGGCTGAGCAAGTACGCACTTTAAGGCAGTATTGTATTAACATTTTGGTTTCACTGTCCCATATACTATATGTAAATTTTTTATAGCTGCTGAAACCAGAAGCTGAAAGTCTTTGTCAGGTGTCAGTATAACATGACATTGATTGTTAGAGAGATCATTTAAAACAACATATAATAAATGTGTAATGAGTGTGTTATGTGTTTATAATAGTAAATTGTCTAATTAATGCTGTATATATTTGTGTTATTGTTTTACATTTTTGTCTGACTCAGTAATAATGACTAATGACCATGAAACAGAGCCCAAAGGCCTGCTATTAGATTGAACAGTACAAAATTGTGTTTTTTGGATAATGCAATAAAGAAAAAACAGCTCAGTAAATGTAATTCAAAGCAGACACCTTTTATGTTGAATGTTTAATCTGAATGTCCACTCAGTTTGTAGTTTGTTTCATGTGTCTGTAAGTCAAATGTTTCCTTGTTGTAGTCTGTGTATGTTGTCTCATGCCAAACAATGACTGCCAGTAAAATATTAACTCTAAACTCAGAAGTGAAGTCTCCTTTTTATTGAAATGTTCCAACCTCTGGGTGAAGAGAGCCTGCAGCTGGTCACCAAAACAAACAGTAGATTGAGTCAAATGGATTAGTCAGTAAATTGGACAATAAGAGAAACCAGTTGAAGTCGTGCTGTTTGTGGTTGGTAGTTGGAGAGTTCAGCTTGTTTTTGAGCCAGCAGATCATCTGTAGCACTGTGCTGTCAGGAAAATGCCTGAGCTGCCACAGTTTGCCAAGGAAAAGCAGGGTGGCCATTGCATGAGGCCCTACACATCCTATCCTGGCAACCTTTTGGCTAAGCTGCCAGGCATGGTAATGTGGCATCATAGATATCATATATACACTAGATACAGCATAGCTTGCTCCGGCGCAGGAATTAGGGCGGCCATCTTGGCGCTGTCTACCGCTCCACTCAGCCTTATATATTTGGCTGGCACAATAAAGTATCAGCGCATTTAATCAATCATAACACGCTGAATAGTAATGCTATTGTCACATATTTAAATTTTAGGCATACAGCTATTAAAACTGCATGTATAGGAACGTATAGTTTAGCATATTTAAATAATTTTGGTGGAATACAATACTGTACTGTTTAGCAAGATACAACCAAAGATGCAATTTATTCACACACACATTATGTATACATATTCAGATACTGTAATAATACATATATATTCAGATAAGCATATATATATAACTATATAAATACATACTATATATATAATATATATATATATATATATATATACTATATATATATACATATATACAGGTAGTCCCCGATTTACGAGCGAGATCCGTCACAGCGAGGCGCTCGTAAACCGGAAATCTCGTAATTTGGAACGGCCGCCATTTCGCTCGTAAATCCGGAAATCCGCTCGTAAATTGGAACGGTTTTCGCTAGCGCACCTAAAAACACTCTATTTTCATCTAAAAACTACTTTTGAGTGCATAAAAATGATCGGAAACGTGTGTTTATATGCTTAAAGGGGACCACAGATGCAAAAATCACTTTTTAATGTTTTTTTTACTCAACTTTGGGTATTAACTTCATAAAAAAACAGTCCTTGTGCCAAAAAAATGCACCCAGTGGTTTATTTACTCTAAGTAGATTTATTTATTTTTGATAAATACACCAGGATTCACACTTCCTGCAGTTATTGACGTCACAGGCCGTAGCCAATCACCTCAAACCTGAGTCCAGCCCCTCACCTAGCAACCCCTGGTTAGGCTCAACCCACTTCTGTATTAAACACATGACTGTTGTTTTTCATGATTTCATCTCATCTTTTGTTTATATGTTCTTAATTTCATGTGTACAGCACTTTGTTGCAGCTGTGTTTTTTTTAAATGGCTTTATAAATAAAGTATAATTGTTATTTTTATGTTTTAGTTCAATTTTTAGTGTATTTGCGATCGCTGCCAACGCGCAGCCGGCAAAAATTAAACGAGCGGACCCCCGGCTTAGGGACCGGTTGCGACGGGACCCTCTTCCGGCGCGATGGAGCGGAGCTTCAACTGTACAGCCTCATTTCAGCCTCGCAGCAGGCTCGCAGCAGCGAGGACCTTCTCCTTACAGATTAATTTACGGGAGACACTTGGTGAACTTTGTGTTGTCTTGACTGGAACAGCGATAACTCCCAAAATCTCCGCGTGCAACGAGCGGAGCTGGCGAAAACCGGAAGAGGAACAAGCTAACATTAGCTTCGGATTCGGCAGGTCTCATGCTAAAAGGAGCAGCTCATGGCGGCGCGCTCAGACGGGTTTCGGTAAGTTATCTTAAGCTAACACTAACAGTAAGTCAAATGAGTAATAAAAAAGGAGCTAATTTTAAAACAACAACACATTACAGATACTGGCTGTTACAGAGGGCGTAAACAGATCGTTGAAGGGCGTGGACTTCAAGAAACCGGTCGTTCAAAACGAAAGTTAAAAATGGCAGAATTAAAAAGGGTATAATTGATTATCTAAGAATTATTTTGTGTATTAAAATGAATTAATATTGTCAAGATAGCACACAGAAATAACATAAAAATTTTAAATACCTATATGTGGTCTCCTTTAACTAACTAACTGTAGTGAAAAAACACATGAAAACTCAGTATTTTTTTCGTTTTTTCCAAAAATGTGCAGCTCGTAAGTCTGGGACCTCGCAGATCAGAGCGCTCGTAATTCGGGGACTACCTGTACTGTACTTGTGAAGCTTTACAGCCAGAGCTGATTAATGGGGCTGTTATTCATTTAAATCCTGGTTCACATCAGGTCCTTTTGTTTCTAAAGATTCAGTCTGCCATGGTCACTCAGAGGTTTGGCAGGCCTCGTAAAGGAGCCAAAAGGATCATAATTTAAATACTTTGCAATGTCAAAGGGTGTCTAATGAACACTTTTTTAAATGGTATTGTTAATTTCCCCGTACTCTACAAAAGCACGCCATGCTCTAAAACATTGAAAGACGTTTAAAAAGCCTAAAAATGTATTGATCAAGACTACTTTTAAAGATGGCAAATAAAAGAAGTCTTGTTCTCCAGAAGCAGAGTACAGAATTGAGGACAATATACTGGACTGCATACCTTGTGTGGTGTCTATGAGCAGCACACCTCATCCCCAAATTGCTCCCCTGGCGCTTTCAATAGCTGCCCACTGCCCCACCTGGTGGTGGTTGGGTTAAATGCAGAGACTAATTTCGTCTTGTATGGAAACATACACAGATGACAAATGTGACATTATTATTATTATTATTATTAATATACGAATTTCGTCTGTATGGGAAACATACGCAGATGACAGGAAAATACATTATTATTATTATACTGTATGCTGTTTATTCCTTAAAACCTGGCTGTTTTTTCACTCAACGCATAGAGAAAATGGGGTTGGGTTTAACGTTGTGCATGGTATTGTACCTGTTATGTTTTTCTTGAATTTTAAACTTTTATTTATAGGCATGTGGAGTATATTACCAACACTGGCCTCTTGTTATGATCACCTTTAGGCCTGTTGCGATGAACAATAAATCAATTAATCACATGACGAATGAAAATTATCGACCTCATGTTCATTTACCGGCTTCATCGTTTCTTCGTGTCTCTCTCTTTCTACCGAAGACACAGCTCAACTCTGATGCTCTTCACTGATCACTCCCTTTCTCTTTTCTCTTTAAAATATGTTTTAACCATCCAAAAGTGCGTTTTTGTATTGTTAGAAGCATAAGCTAAGCTACGAGCTAAGCTAACAGCTAAGCTAATAGGCCGACCTCGGGAATAAGCCTCTGTCTTGTTGAGCTCCAAAATTCACAGTTGAAACCTGTGCCTTCATGTAAAAAGTTGTTTTTCTCTGCAAAAAGAAGCTGAGAACTTGTTTACTGATTTTGAATTTTTTTAATTAAATGCTTTATTTGAAAAATGCTATGCTAAAGAGCTCAAATCACAAAGCGTCTGCCATGTCACCATGTCACGTCAAGGGCCCTCCCTCCCATTTTTTTAAAGAGACACTGCTCAACTATCCATCCTTTGGTTCAAACAATCTTATACTGCCATCAGGTGGTCAAAAAAGGTACTACTCCAAACAAATCAATATTTCTTCTAAAATTTGACAATCAATTATTGTTAAATGTCAAACAATATTATCGTTTATCGCAATAATATCTGAGGCAATTAATCACCCAGCAAAATTTGTTATTGAGACAGGCCTAATCGCCTTATTTGCTCATTAGATGACAGTCTTTCACTCTTAAGGCTGGTTTATACTTCACAAGATGTAAGACTTCCATTCTCTCTGAAGTGGTTGTGAGACATTCTTTTTCTTATTGACATTTTATACACAAAATGAACCTGCGGGGGAGAAGTCCTGCTAAGCCCCGCCCTTTACAGTACACACAAACGGCAACAACATAGTGAGAGCAGAGATGGGAAAGTAGATGCTTTAAATTTCCATTTGATGATGGAGCCAAGTTGGAGGACGAAAATCTGGTATCACTATTAGAGAAGCGGTACTTAAATTTTTTTTATTTTATTTGACTCTTTATAATAACTGTTATTTATAATGCACTTTATATTCACAATGGAGCTCAAAGTGCTACAGTGAGTGAACATCCGAGAACGTCAAGATAAAAAGCAACCGAGAGGAGGGACAACCAGGAGAAGATCACATCAAAAACTTAAAATGCACAAAAATGCATGCATGGCTTTTTGTTTTGCTGGGGCAGTTGTAAAGATGGCTGCATTTTCTAATAGCCTCAGCTGAGCAGTTAAAGGATATGAGACCAGCGTACTGTGGTCCTTGAGGTGGGGCAAGATAAATTTTTTTTACTTCTTTTCGTCTCGCAACCACATCAGTAAGAAACAGTTTCGGACCTTCTTATGAAGTATAAATTAGCGTTTGTTGGCTGTGAAAACATGGAGGTTGAGACCATTATCTATCCTCCAACAGCCCAGTGTTGCAGGTGTCTGATGTATTTAACAGGGTTGACATCACGTTTTATTTTCTATAGACTCGAAACCTGCTGCAGAAATCGTTTTTTTTATTTCTCTCTCCTGTACTGTGCGGGCTGCCTCAAGTTAAAACTGTCTGCTCTGTGCAAATCTGATGTATAAAAATCAAAAGGTTGCTTAGGGGTACTATAACTGGGAAGTAAAGTGATTGACTAGAAACTAATGAAGTTCTTACTAACTTAATGGGTTATAAATTGAACTGAACTGAATTGTTTTAGCTTCTTTCTTGGGTAAAAAGTTTGGTACCACTTTACAGTAAGGCTCCCCTTACAGATGGCTAATAAATAGTTTATAGATGCATTATTAATTCCTCTATAAACACTTTATAAATCATTAATTGCACTTTGAGATTTTATTAGCACTTTGAGATTTCTTATTAATGAAAAGTGCGGTATAAATTGAATTCATTATTATTATTATTATTATTATTACAATTGCTTATTATGCATTAATTAAGGGTGACAGAGAGACGAAACTGACCAGTTTCTTGCCAAATCTGTCCCGAGCGCCTTCTATGGCTGCTCACTGCACCGCCTGGTAGGTGGTTGGGTTAAATGCAGAGACGAATTTCGTCTGTGTATGGGAAACATACGCAGATGACAAGATTAGACAATTATTATTATTATTATTATATATATTTCATCTAGAGTTGTTATATTAAACATGCCAGACTAAGTTACTACCTTGTAAACACAATAAACATATGTAAACTTTTTTTAGCTTATAATATTTTACTTTATCACTGCATTATAAGTATCTACAACTAATATTATATCCTAAAAAAAATTAGGTTTACAAATGCTTATTGTGCTTAGAAGGTAGTAACTTAGTGTGAAATGTTTAATATTACAACTCTAGATGAAATATATAGGTGACAGATGTGGCTCACTGTTTGACAAGAAACTGGTCAGTTTTGTCTCTGTCACCCTTAATTAATGCAATTACCGGTAATAAAGATTTATATAGTGTTTATAGAGGAATTAGTTATGTATCTAAAAACTAATTAGCCAGGGGAGCCTTATTGTAAAGTGGTACCAAAAGTTAATTTATTTCAGTCTATTCTACATATCAGTGACTGGTGTGGTCAAAATCCTGACATCAGAGGTCCAAACGTCACTGCAGTAAGTTTGGAGATTCAGCCATTAGAAGTGTCTAAAAGTAACATTCTTATGAGGTGTTGAACTTCTGTAAATAACACTGTTGTGAGCAGTACTTTACAGTCTATAATAAAAGCTGCTGAATAAAGGGTTTTAATGAAAATTACCAGTGGTAAAGTTAATTATTTGTGTTGTAGATGAAAGCTGCAATAATTTAGCAGAAATAATGAAATGTTGGATTTTAATCCTTGACTCAGTCTTTTTTTTTTAGGTGTTCTGATGAACTCCGTATTGTGACTGAAGGATTCATCATGTGATGGCTTCCTCACATGAACAGGTTTATTCTTTTCCCCCCTGTAGGCTCCAACACCTACGAAGAGGCTGCAGCTTACGTTCAGTGTCAGTTTGAGGACCTGAACAAAAGAAAGGACACCAAGGAGATCTACACCCATTTCACCTGTGCCACCGACACGAAGAACGTGCAGTTTGTGTTCGACGCCGTCACCGACGTCATCATCAAGAACAACCTGAAGGACTGCGGCCTCTTCTGAAGGTACGAGTGGCTGTTTTACAGCTGGACGCCTCACACCCGTTTGTTTCTAACTGCACTGCCTTCGTTTTTCTTTCTGTTCAGGCAGAAGGGACTTTATTGAAGTGGAGGAACCCTTGTGGACCCTGCTGAGAATGTCACCTTTAACCTCTTATTAACTTACGGTCATCTCTGAAGTGTGTAGGGAAAACATTTTGTGTAAAATATTTGTACAACAGTTTATGGCCAGGAATTTTTAGGCGTTTTTCAAATGTGTTTTATCATAATTTAATTTTTTTTAAAAATAAATGTACACGAAGGGGATTTTCTTTGTCCATAAATGAACACATTTGTTTGTAGGTTTTCTTGCCTTGCATGCCTTAGTTACGTTTTTTTTGTTTTGTTTGTCAAATTAGGTTACACGTAGTTGCCACCATCCACCTTTCCAACAAGTCCCCTGATTTCACATGATCCGTTTCTTTCTAAAAACTTCATTTTTGTCTTCTCAAACTACAAAACAAGCAAGACCAAGTCACTCTGCAGACCAGTTCACTCTGACGCTGACAAACTGTGAGAGTTGTGTGGAAACGTGTGTGTGTGCGTGCGTGTGTGTGTGCGAGCGCTTTGTTTTGACTGAAGCCAAACGCCTGTTCGAGTGACTGCGTGAGCGAGTGTGAGCACAATATAAACAAAAGGGACTTTTATTCCTCTACTTGTCATCCTCTTTCAAAGTTTTATTTTTCTAAGAAACCAAAAAAAAGAAGCTAATTGCGACAGTGAAGAGTGCACAAACAAACATTCCTGGGTAGAAGCATGAAGGCAGGAGGCTTTGAAACGAGGATGGCAGCGGTGGCCTTGTAGCAGATTGTAGATCCGTGTGTAGGTCTGTGTTCAGTAGACGGGCAGCGGGCTGGCTTCAAGTGCACTGGTATCAATTAGAGCCTGTCATGGTTTCAAGTTGCATATCTCCCCCCTTAAACTCCCCCATCCCTTTGTTTCCAGTGGATGGGGGACATTAGTGAACTAATCTTCATGATTTTGCTAATAAAAGAGTTGTGGTCAAACCATGGCAACTTGCACAACAAACATGCTTTTCTTCATCTTTTGTGTGTGTTTGAAGTACATTTTTAGATTTGTGCCACAGAAATAACGTTCCTCCGATGGTAAGAATACACAAGTACTGGTAGTTTTCACCATTTTTAACAAATTCTACCTCCTGAACGGTAGTTTCTAATTTTCATTGTCCCCTGTCGCAAAGTGAAAAGGGTTGGGAATTGTTTTTATTCAACCTTTATTTAGGCAGGTTAATCTCATTGAGCCTCGAGGACTCATTTACAAGAGACACCTGGCTATAAACAAAGAATGATGACAACAGCAACAGTAGATTTTCCTTGGACAATCAGCAATAGACAATCATAAGAGAGAGAGAGACAGATTTATTTTTTTAACAAGTTAAAACAAAGATATCAAAGTAGCAAAACAGACAGATTATAAGGCAGATGTAGAAAATCAAATACAGGAACATGTCTGCATTGGTTTTTGCCAGGATTCCAACAGATTCTTAAAGCCATTTAGAGAGGTCAAGGTCGAGAGTGTTTGAAATGCCCCCCGTCCGTCCATCTGTGCATGTTGTGAGCGTGATAACTTGAAAAAATAAATGTACCGACTTCCATACTGGTTTGGGGCTGCATCTAGGCGTAAGATGGCTTTATTCAAAAATTGGGTTGCAGTGTCCAAATACAAGATGCCCCCCAATCCCCCCCACACACACGTACTAGATCGATAAATATGGGGTATAGATTATTTAGATCTACACATAGATATGTATGTAAATGTGTTTGTGTGTACAGTATATATATACATAGGAAACTATGCTTTCTAGTTTTTTTTATTGCTTAAAAGCATAGTTTCTGCAAATGACTGAGGTGGCCACAGCCACCATTGGCCACCCCCTGGCTCTGCCATTGGACCCGGGGGTGGATAAAGTTGCCCCCTCCAGGCTTCTATTCCCCCAGGATTCGTCACTGCACCACCGCGAACAAGAAACAAGTAAACTGCCTCTGTTCTTATACAGTGTAACTCCTACACACTTGAATATCTCGCACCTAAAACATTCAGGTTTACTCCTTGTTTATTCCTTGTTCAGTCACTATTCAAATTCTTCAGCGGGGACATTAGTGTACCGCTTGCTTTTATTTGTTTAAGACGCTCATTTTGACTCTGCTCTTTAGTTTTAGTTGTGAATCAGAGAAAAACGTTTGACCATGTAAAAAGAAAATTAATACTCCCCTTGAATCCTACATGATGAAGATTTAAGGGGCTTCATAAAACTATTTTAATATAAACTATATTTCTTGTATGGGGGTGACATGTTGTAAATGTCCCTCTAAGAATAAACTTTTGAAACTCACGTTCCCACAAGTCAGCCAGTTAAACTTACAGCAGGTGCAGAGATGCAGCTAAAATATAAAGAATAAATTAAAATACACGACAGTGAGAAGCCTAGAGTCTGATTTTAGTTGAATATCTGTGACTGTTCAGCTGAAACACTGTCCAAGCAGAAGTTCAGCTGATCTGTAGCTCCTTGATATGAGTCAAGACATTGAGCCAAACACTGTGTGCTTCATCTGTGTGTTTATAGTCTAAAAAGTGTTGCACAGGAAGAATATAATAAGCACTGTACTGTATACTGTAGGTGTGTGTAGGTAGATTAAAGCATTGGGTGCTTTGCATGACAAGAACATTAGTAGGCTATAAGAAACCATTTAAATCCAAAGTTGCAGAATTTTCTTTACCAATATTCAAGATAAAACCCACAGCTATTTTAGTTTGAATCCATTCTCCTGCTATAAAGCTTTAGATGCGCCTCACAAAAACAAACAGGCGTTTTTTTAGTCTTTCATAACAAGAAAAAGCATTTGGTTTATTTTGTCCTGCTGCAAATGTCTCCCTCTAGTGGACTGAATGTGTAACTGCTCAAGACTGCCTCTTGGGATTTTTATTATAGTAAAATATTATTTTGACAAAGATACTTTGATATTTAGAAAAAACTAAACAAAAGCATCAAGATTATTTAAATTAGGAGAGCTGAGCCTATTTATAATTGTTGGGCTGATCAAAGTTATCCCTTTCACGATGCAGACATTAACAGGTCTGATATATTTTAAACAAAACCATCACTGTTCGACCTGGGAGTTTTGTTTTTTAGGAGCCTTTGTGTGATTTAAAACTAATTGCAAATTCATTTAGTTAATCCCTAAAGCCCTTCGAGCAAGATCAGATGGTGTGAACGTTCGAGCCTCTTGAAAATGAAGGTGCTAGTTTGAGAGGAAAGGAAGAAATCTGTGATATGGAATCGAGCATCGTGTTGAAGCAGGCTGCAGCTGCATATGAAGCCAAATCTCTTCAAAAAATAATGAATTTATATTTCTGTGAGACACTTGGAGCAATTCTCTGCAGCTTCCATCCATCCATTATCTTACCGCTTCTTACTCTGCAGCTTCCTTTATGTAAAAAAAAAAAAGTATTCCAAAGATCTTTGCTAGAGGAACTCTGAAAAATATTTAATTCAAGTGCTAATTTTATTCTGAACTGAATCTTTATAAATAAAAAGGCTCTGAATCAATGGGATTTAATGTGCAGAATTAATAGATTGCAAAATGTTGTACATGTACTCAGAATATGAGAAAACAAAGAAATATGCTAAATAAATATACCTAGACTTTGTCTCCTCACTCCTCATGAGGTGGATTACATAACAACACAAAACAAGTTTGCATTAATTGAATTTTGTGTGGTAGTAGCTGAGAGTGGTCTGAAACTCAAAATATTTCATGAGACCCTGAATAAATAATAATAATAATAATGAATTCAATTTATAATGCACTTTTCATTAATAAAAATCTCAAAGTGCTACCTGCTAAATAAAGTAATTTAGCAGGTTTTATCAAATCTGCTCTTAGTCCATCCTCTCTCAGCAGAGGGTGATATTTCTCTGTAAAACTGGCCTGAACTGTGGTGGGTGATATGCATTCACCCTTGGCCTTTAGTTGTGTTAGTCACACTGTTATTATAGGAACACCTAATACTGTATATGTTATTTTAACAAAAGGTGCAGCTTCATGCTGTTTTTGGAGCTGTTGTGATGACTTATTGAGCAGCTGACTCTGAATCCACATCAGAGCTGTGCTAATTCCACAGCCTCCTCCAGCGAGGGAATCTGTCTGGTTTTTGCACAGGTATACCACCACCGCCATCACAAGTTCTGCTTCGTAGTTAAATCTCTTTGCGAGCTTCGAGAGAAAGCCATCATGATTTACATGCCAACTCCCTGAAGCCATGGAGTCTAATTAACTTATTCTCTGTGAGAGGGAAACAGATTTCTAACTGCTTCGCTCTGTTTCTCACAGATGCTGCTGTGTCTCCTGTTTAATTTGAGGTCTTCCCAACAAAACACATTATGGTAGCTCGGTCTGTTTTCTGTGGCTAGACAAAAAAACATTCATCAGTTCTCCCTGTTAGTGAAGGTGACCCAACTCTCCGTGTCTTCTCAGGGCAATAAAAACAACTTAGTGTGCATTTCTTCCCAAACAACAAACCCAAGTGAGTCGGAGGCTGCAGTAAATCCATGTAAGCTCTATTAAAATTCCCCCTCCGACTGCACAGCCTGCCTCGTGTTATTGTATTTCCCCTTCTGTTGTTTGGCGATGTGCTTTAGGATGTTCATTACTTTTTGTCTGTAATGATCATAGAAAGTAATCTCCTCATCCTTTGCTCTTCCACTCGCAGCCGGTGTGCACAAACACAGCCACAAAGGCATGAGCATGCAGTCAGAGGCTGTGTTGTGCACAATAACTCTCTGTTAGGCCGAGCGTTCCTTGAAGGAATGCATATCACCCACCCCTTTGAATTTGAAACTATTAGAGTTGCAACCATCCTTTAAACACTATGTTAAACATTACAGGTGTCATGCTCAGACTGTCTGTTGTGAACGACTCTCAGCTACTTGTAAACCAAATTTTAACTCTATATCTGTAAAACTCACTTTGTTGGAGCCAATTTTGTCTTGTTTATTGTAGCTGTGATGGACCTCTTAAGTTAGATTGACTCCAAATGTTAGTTGGTTGTAGATGCACATCCAGTGATTATCTTCAAAAAGTTTTATTAAAATCCATCAAGTGTTTATGCTAACAGACAAATAGTTACCTCTAATAGTTAAAGCCAAAGTTTTAGGCACATATCTCATTCAATGAGTAGCACATGGAGTAAACTAAGCTGTGAACGCCTCTCAGTTTCTACCACATCAAATTTTAGCTCAGTACAGTATATATAAAACTGACTGAATGCTGGTTATTTTTTGTGTTTTTAAGGCAAGTTGACTTTGGTGACCATCTAATATCAGGTTGCCTTCCAAACAGAACTAGAGAAATTGCATTTCCTGCAAAAATGTAGTGTGAATGCTTATTGAAGAAGAACTTGCTGGAAAACAGCTGAAAATAGTTAAAAACATGCTGAAATGCAGCTGAAATTGGGAAACGAGTCTAAATTAGCAGAAGAAAGCAGAGTGAACATATATTAGCTGAATTAAGTTTCAGTAAGCAGAAATAAGCACAAAAATGAGGAAATAAGCTAAAACAAATGGAGAATTTAGCAACAAAAAAAGCTGAAAAGTAGTTGAAAAAGCAGAAAGAAGCTAGAAGGAATTAGAAAGAGCTGAAAGGAGTTCTAAAAAATCGAATTAGCTGAAAAGGCTAAAATTAGTAAATATTATCTGAAATATCATAAAAGGCTGAAATTAGCAGAAAGAAGTTAATTAGGCTAAAAGGAGCAGAAATTACCACAAAAAACTTGAATTTATCTGAAAACGGCAAAAATTTGCTAAAATACTAAAAAAGATAGCTGAAAAGTTAGAACAAACTTAAATTAGCAGAAAAAGCAGAAGTAACATGTTTGCTGAAAGAAGCAGAAATGAGAACAAAAAATGGATACCATCTGAAAAAAGCTTAAATTAGAAGGGAAAAAAAAAACATCTGCAAAGTAGCAACAAATGCAGAAAGAAGCATTACCTGAAGGAACTGGAGAGAGCACATTTTTGCTGCATTGGGCTGAAAAAAATTGAAATGAGTGCAAAAAATGTGGAATTACCAGTAGTTGAAAAAGCTAAAATCAGCATTAAAGCAGCTGAAATAGCAGAAAAAAATGAAACTTGCAGAAATGAGCTGAAACGTGCATAACAAGCTGAAGCAAAAAGAAGTTCGAACTAAGAAGCACAAAAAATGTTGAAGTTAGCAGAAAGATCCTGTAAGGAGCACAAAACAGCTGAAATTAGCTGAAAGTAACGGAAAAAATATTTAATTTTGCACAAGAAAACTGCAAGAAGCTGAACCAGAACAAAATGTGAAAGTAGTAAAAGGTTTTAAAAGATTTGAAGGATGTAAAATGAACTCAATTTATTTTCTATGAGAAAAAAAGTGGTAGAAAAGGCAAAAAGGTCAAGTTGCACAAATACCAAAGATCATGATTGTCCTGATAGAGCTGAACGTTTTGATAAAAGATTTGTTGATATAGCTTAAAAACTGCAGTACGAGTATCGCATCAAAAAACGTACAGAAGAAAATAGATCACAATAGAGCAGGATTGTCAAACCCACTGACAAAATGGGCCAAAATTAAAACATTTTTCAAACTAAGGGCCTGATTCAAGTTAGATACCCGACATCTTTTCTTGGTTGCAGGTTCCTCAACAACAGTTTGATTGGTCTCATTTGACATTCTCTGTTGCACTTTTGACATCATAATCAAATATTACTGAAAAAAAATTAAAGTGATAAAAGTATTTTACATTAAAAATAACGTCTTGGGGGGCCAGCTAAGATGTCTAGAGGGCCACATTTGGCCCCCGGGCCTTGAGTTTGACACATATAGAGTGAATGATTCCTGAACATTTACACAATTAGTTGTTTCATTAAGATCCACCCAGTCGTTCAGGAGATATTTTACTAACAGACAAACAAGGTTGAGTCCAAAGTTTGTTTGCGCTCACAGCATGTGTTAGGGATAACTCTCAGCTACTCCCACACCAAATCTTAACTCTATATCTGTAACATTTTCTGAGTTATAGCAATAAACATGTTTGCCTAAATGTTTGCTCCTAAATAAACAACAAATCTAATCTAATCTAAGACAAGAAAGTTAATTCTCAATTGTCCAGGTATCAAATCCGCTCATTCTCAATCAGTTCATCTGGACAGTTTCTTTTTAGCAGAAACGTTTCACCCTCACTCCAGAGGGCTTCCTCAGTCAGAGTAGTCCAAAGCACACTGAAGTTAACCCACCAAGTAAGCAACTTATGTGGACCAACCAGTTTGCTGTAGCCAAGATGGTTTCTGGGGGCGTGTCCCTCGTCGACTCCTCCCAGGCAGGCAGACATGTCCAAAGTGGTTCAAGACAAGAAAGTTAATTCTCAATAGTCCAGGTATCAAATCCGCTCATTCTCAATCAGTTCATCTGGACAGTTTCTTTTTAGCAGAAACGTTTCACCCTCACTCCAGAGGGCTTCCTCAGTCAGAGTAGTCCAAAGCACACTGAAGTTAACCCACCAAGTAAGCAACTTATGTGGACCAACCAGTTTGCTGTAGCCAAGATGGTTTCTGGGGGCGTGTCCCTCGTCGACTCCTCCCAGGCAGGCAGACATGTCCAAAGTGGTTCAAGACAAGAAAGTTAATTCTCAATAGTCCAGGTATCAAATCCGCTCATTCTCAATCAGTTCATCTGGACAGTTTCTTTTTAGCAGAAACGTTTCACCCTCACTCCAGAGGGCTTCCTCAGTCAGAGTAGTCCAAAGCACACTGAAGTTAACCCACCAAGTAAGCAACTTATGTGGACCAACCAGTTTGCTGTAGCCAAGATGGTTTCTGGGGGCGTGTCCCTCGTCGACTCCTCCCAGGCAGGCAGACATGTCCAAAGTGGTTCAAGACAAGAAAGTTAATTCTCAATAGTCCAGGTATCAAATCCGCTCATTCTCAATCAGTTCATCTGGACAGTTTCTTTTTAGCAGAAACGTTTCACCCTCACTCCAGAGGGCTTCCTCAGTCAGAGTAGTCCAAAGCACACTGAAGTTAACCCACCAAGTAAGCAACTTATGTGGACCAACCAGTTTGCTGTAGCCAAGATGGTTTCTGGGGGCGTGTCCCTCGTCGACTCCTCCCAGGCAGGCAGACATGTCCAAAGTGGTTCAAGACAAGAAAGTTAATTCTCAATAGTCCAGGTATCAAATCCGCTCATTCTCAATCAGTTCATCTGGACAGTTTCTTTTTAGCAGAAACGTTTCACCCTCACTCCAGAGGGCTTCCTCAGTCAGAGTAGTCCAAAGCACACTGAAGTTAACCCACCAAGTAAGCAACTTATGTGGACCAACCAGTTTGCTGTAGCCAAGATGGTTTCTGGGGGCGTGTCCCTCGTCGACTCCTCCCAGGCAGGCAGACATGTCCAAAGTGGTTCAAGACAAGAAAGTTAATTCTCAATAGTCCAGGTATCAAATCCGCTCATTCTCAATCAGTTCATCTGGACAGTTTCTTTTTAGCAGAAACGTTTCACCCTCACTCCAGAGGGCTTCCTCAGTCAGAGTAGTCCAAAGCACACTGAAGTTAACCCACCAAGTAAGCAACTTATGTGGACCAACCAGTTTGCTGTAGCCAAGATGGTTTCTGGGGGTGTCCCTCGTCGACTCCTCCCAGGCAGGCAGACATGTCCAAAGTGGTTCAAGACAAGAAAGTTAATTCTCAATAGTCCAGGTATCAAATCCGCTCATTCTCAATCAGTTCATCTGGACAGTTTCTTTTTAGCAGAAACGTTTCACCCTCACTCCAGAGGGCTTCCTCAGTCAGAGTAGTCCAAAGCACACTGAAGTTAACCCACCAAGTAAGCAACTTATGTGGACCAACCAGTTTGCTGTAGCCAAGATGGTTTCTGGGGGCGTGTCCCTCGTCGACTCCTCCCAGGCAGGCAGACATGTCCAAAGTGGTTCAAGACAAGAAAGTTAATTCTCAATAGTCCAGGTATCAAATCCGCTCATTCTCAATCAGTTCATCTGGACAGTTTCTTTTTAGCAGAAACGTTTCACCCTCACTCCAGAGGGCTTCCTCAGTCAGAGTAGTCCAAAGCACACTGAAGTTAACCCACCAAGTAAGCAACTTATGTGGACCAACCAGTTTGCTGTAGCCAAGATGGTTTCTGGGGGCGTGTCCCTCGTCGACTCCTCCCAGGCAGGCAGACATGTCCAAAGTGGTTCAAGACAAGAAAGTTAATTCTCAATAGTCCAGGTATCAAATCCGCTCATTCTCAATCAGTTCATCTGGACAGTTTCTTTTTAGTAGAAACGTTTCACCCTCACTCCAGAGGGCTTCGTCAGTCAGAGTAGTCCCAAGCACACTGAAGTTACCCCACCAAGTAAACAACTTAAGTGGACCAACCAGTTTGCTGTAGCCAAGATGGTTTCTGGGGGCTGTCCTGTCCCTCGTCGACTCCTCCCAGGCAGGCAGACATGTCCAAAGTGGTTCAAGACAAGAAAGTTCATTCTCAATAGTCCAGGTATCAAATCCGCTCATTCTCAATCAGTTCATCTGGACAGTTTCTTTTTAGTAGAAACGTTTCACCCTCACTCCAGAGGGCTTCGTCAGTCAGAGTAGTCCCAAGCACACTGAAGTTACCCCACCAAGTAAACAACTTAAGTGGACCAACCAGTTTGCTGTAGCCAAGATGGTTTC
>JBBPBX010044987.1:0-25471 GCA_038048925.1 Garcialebias charrua
TTTTAGGCCTTTGGTTTTGGATGGAATGGGTGGAATAGATAAATACATCTACATGTTTATTCTTTGTTGTTGCTTGGTGTATGTTGTTGGCTAGAGGTTTAATTTGTTTTAGGTTGTTGCAGGTGGAGGCGTGAACAAAAGCACAACTCTACCTCCACCCTTCCTTGTCTCTCGACACGCCCATTTTCAGGGAGATTTTGGAAGGAGGAGTTACCGTCTCAACCTGGGTTTAGTCTCACTTTAAAGGTCCACCGACATGATTTTTTTTACTATTCATAAAATTGCTCAAATATATATATTTTATCATTTAAATATGTTCCTTTATGCAAACAAAATGATAAATCACTTTAATTTTGCTTTAAAAGTGATTTTGAACTTCAAGCCGTGTTTAATCATGGGAAATCTGATTACACCCGAACGCACCATCTGTGATGTCACACCGGGCAGAGCTCTGGGCTTGTCACAGTGCGCAGGTATGAGCAGCTCGACATGAAGGTAAGTCTGATACAGCATCAGACCTAAATTAGATCCTGTTGTTTCTTGTTCCATCACCCAAACTATTTTCTGCTTCCCAAAATGAAGACAAATAGCTCAAATCTTCACATAGATTGATAAATTTGTCGGGTTTTAAATGGTCCGCTATTAAAGAGACCAGGGGCCTCATGTATCAAAAACCTGCGTGGATTTCCTACTGAAAAGTGACGTACGGTGAAATCCAGAAAAGTGTCTACGCACAAAAAGATCCAGATTTATCAAACTGTGCGTACACCTGAATCCACGCACATTCCTTTTGTACATCACAATTGACGTGGAACTGAGCGCACGTGAGACACCTCCCCTGACACGCCTACATTTACATATGTTAAACAGATGCAAATTACTTCCTGCATGTGTGAAGGACATGTTTGTTTGATCCCTGCGCGATCAGAAATCATTTCTAGATTCGGGAAAATAATGAATTCAATATAATATGAGTGAGGACAAACATCCTAAGTAAGAATAGTAATAAAATGTGTTCATCATGCAAAGAACGAGTGATTGTCGGTATTTGTGTGCGCGCGCACCCTGCTGTGGTGCGCGAACCGGCTCATTCATTCATTCTGTGTGGAAATATTAACTTTGCGCACGAGTTTATTACCATTATTACTGTAAACACAGAGGAACTTACTTGGATGTTTGCTAGAACATAGATCTTTGTTTATGTAGATGATGTGAAGAAACGTGTCTGTGCGTCTTGGTGGAGACTTTTCATGACATGATGTTGGAGTCTCCAGACGCAGCGCGCGCCCCGCAGCCCTGTGCGCAGTCTGTCTGTGAAGCTTTTGCTCTCCTACAAGTTATATAAGGTGTACTTTCACGTGTCATTTTGGAGAAATCTACAATAAACGCAGATAATGAAACACCTCCAGCTGCCGTGTCGACACCGGTGAGGGTGCGCGCGCGCTCCAAGCGCGACCACTCAGCCTTTGGAAACATATGGATGAGACCATTCCATTGGACATGATCCGGCTTTGTGTGGACTGGACTGCACAGTCCCGATCGACCTGCAGCTCCCTCTGTGGAACAGTTTGACCGCTGCTTCTGTATGCACGCGTGATGCACGGCTCCCCAGAGCGCAGCATGCAGTGCCAAACTGGAAAATTATTATTTCTGAAAACGGCTGATAAGCCATATCCTAGATCGGAAAACTATATCTGTTTCTAAATAAATGCTCTGCGTGTTACACTATTTATTATAACCTCCAGTAAGGCTGAATGAATCCGTTCCTGTTAAATTTATTTTTGGCACAACGTTGCGCGTCCTTTATTTCACTGCGTCATGTGGATGTAATACTTGTTAATCGTGTGTTTGGAGGGAATATTAATCATTTACACATCTTGAACTGTTAATAATAATAATAATAATAATAATAATAATAATAATAATAATGAATTCAATTTATAACGCACTTTTCATTAATGGAAATCTCAAAGTGCTACAAGGTGCAACATATTTGAATGTCAATAAGACAAATAATAAAACAATTAAAATCAACAACAGTATCAACTCAGATCAAAAGTAGAATCATGAGGAGGAAGAGTATGCTCGGTTGAAAAGAAAGGTCTTCAAGCCGCTCTTAAAGTCAACCACAGACTGTGGGGCTTCAGTTTCTCTGAAACACCTGTAAGTGTCGCCAAAGGAACAAGAACCACAGAAACGTGCGTACGCCTGCTCGGGAGCTTGCGTGGATATGTACCTGGATGCGCATATATTCACGTTCAGTTCAGTTTTGATACATACGGGCTTTTGCGTGGGAAGTGACGTGCGCAATGTTTTTGTGCGCACGCATGGTTGATACATGAGGCCCCAGAGCCCTCTGCCCAGTGTTACGTCACAGATGGTGCGTTCGTGTGTAATTGGATTTCCCATGATTAAACACGATGTGAAGTTCAAAATCACTTTTAAAGCAAAACTAAAGTGATTTAGCATTTTGTTTGCAAAAACGAACATATTTAAATGATAAAAGGTATATATTTTGAGCAATTTTATGAAAATTAAAAAATCATGTCAGTGGGGCTTTAAAGCTGATGGGAAACGTGGATGAAAATTGGCGTGCCTTCAAACAACGTTTTCAACTATATGTTGCTGCAATGGGTTTGGAGACAAAGCCGGATGCCAGAAAGGTAGCAATGTTGCTGACCATAGCAGGAGCACGCAGGCTTTGGATGTCTACAACACTTTTGTGTTTGATGAAGCAGATGACAAAGAAAAGTTGGATGTTGTGCTGAGTAATTTTGATGCTCACTGTTCTCCCAAGAAGAATGAATGCTATGTGAGATATGTGTTTCATTCCCGAATGCAGACCCAGCATGAACCCTTTGATAACTTTCTGACAGATTTGAAAGTGAAAGCTCAGTCGTGCAATTTTAGCCTGCTAAAGGACTCGATGATCAGAGACCAGATCGTCTTTGGTGTGCGTGATGGAAAGCTCAGAGAGAGACTGCTGAGAGAAGTGGAACTGACCCTGGAAACAGCTGTAAAGATGTGTCGGGCAACAAGTGAACTGTCTCTGCAGCAAGTGAGTCGACAAAAACAAAACAAAATCTTCCAAAAGGTGTGTTAAAAGTACAATACTTGGTACTGCTTTCATCTAGCTTTACTTGCCAGAACCCTTGTGCTGCATCCAACTTGGTGAAATAACTTGCTCCAGCCATCTCACTGATAATTTCTTCTCGAGTGGGTATTTGATAATGTTCTCTCCTGATGTTCTCATTTAGATCTTTTGGATCCATGCATATTCTTAATTCTCCATTCTTCTTCTTTGTAATCACGATGGAATTAACCCAATCTGTGGGCTCTTCCACTTTTTTAATGACTCCCAAACTGGTCATTCTGTCCAACTCATTTTTCAACCCCTCTCGCAGTGGTGCTGGAATGCGACGTGCAGCATGCACAACAGGCTGAGCACCCTCTCTCAGCTGAATCTTGTATGTGCAGGGTACAGCACCTAATCCCTGAAAGACATCCTCATAATCCTGAAGCATTGCATCAGCAGGACTATGGGGTTCATTCAATTCAGTGTTTGTTTGGTAGACTCTTTTCACTAGTCCAAGTTCTTCACAGGACTTGTCACCTAAAAGTGACTCACGATCCTCCTTTACAACTGAGAAGAACACACGATGCTTAGATCCTTTAACTGTCACCTTCAGCTGACATGTGCCAATGCACTCAATTGATTGTCCATTATAGTCTCTCAGACTCGACTTCACTTCCTTAATGTGAGGTTTTAGTTGCATTTGTTTAAAAAAAAGTTGAAATGTCTATTTTGTAATTCATGTTCTTAATGTGTGTCTCATGCAATGTATGTTATTCTTTGATAGGATTATTTTTGTAACATTCTTACTTTAAAGAAAGGAGGATGTGATGATTGAATGAATTATGTTTGTCCACTAGATGGCAAGCATGAGTTTATGTGAATGCATAAATGTAAAGAAAAGAACAACAGAAGTAGATAGTTGATGAGAGACACCTGTGAGCAACCTGTGTGAGCAGCTTCACAAAAGAGACTTTAATAAAAGTGTCTGGAAGATACACAGCGTCTGGTTAATTTCAAACACAAATATAACAATAACTAGCTCTGAAAATATTAACTAAAGGTCACCAATTGATTCTAAAACATCTTAATTTGGATGAACCCTTGGCACATGCAGCTTTGTGCAGTATTCAACACGTCAAGTTTAGCTTAAATGAGGCTTGAAGATAGTTCATCATCCTATTAGGATTTCTCCCACTCTCTCACTCGAGCTGCAGTTACTTTCTGTGCTCTTCTTGCTTTCTGTTGATCTGTTTGTTAATAATAAAAGCTTGATTTTGGTCCTCTTCTTTAGTAAAAGTAAACACATCTCAGCTCTGTTTTTTCCCTCTGGACACAGCTGACAACACTGAAACATTTCTTACTGTGAAAAAAACTTTTATCATGGCAAGGATCAGCCTAGTTCAAACAAAATGAATCTGTTTGTACACACCATATCAGAGGAGAGCTCCAGCTACAGTAATAATAGTCTACCGG
The DNA here is from genome assembly GCA_038048925.1 of Garcialebias charrua. Classification (NCBI taxonomy): domain Eukaryota; kingdom Metazoa; phylum Chordata; class Actinopteri; order Cyprinodontiformes; family Rivulidae; genus Garcialebias; species Garcialebias charrua. Next base: position 4,550 of record JBBPBX010044987.1, read on the forward strand.
TACATGCAACATTTTTTTCTCTCATTCATTAAATGCTTAAATCAGGGGCATTTTCGGGGACAGCTTTAGCCGGGGACAGGTCGTCCAAAACGGGGACTGTCTCTGAAAATCAGGGACGTCTGGTCACCTTAATGCAATGAAGCTTCCAAAAAGTGCAGTTTGACCCAAACCATAATAGTAGACATCAGGACTAAAACTGGACTTCATCTGTTTTTGAAGGTTCAGCCTGTGTAATAATACCACACACTATGGCAGAAATTCTGGCTTCAGAATTATTAAACGGTAGATGCATGCACCAGTGTTTTAGTCCATTTTTCTTTGGTACTGTTTGAGAAAGGCCCAGTCAGAGGTCTGTTGGGGCTGCGGTTGGGTGGGGAGACAGAATGACTGTGCAGAGGTTGAGGGCACAGAGGAGGCAGAGCCTGCTCAGCTCAGAGCAATGTCTCACCAAGGTATCAGAATTTCCTCATTAACGAAGACACACAGATATCAGAGGGTCAGGTTGGGGTGGGGGAGGTGAACGATCTGCAAACACACCTCCTCGCAGCTGCAGAGACTCGCTGTTCCAGACTGACGACTTGTTTTCTGGCAGTGACCGCACATAAATCACCCAAAAGTCCTTGCACCACGTGACTCACCATCATAACCCTGCTGTTTGTGCCGCTCCATCGTCTTCCTGCAGCCACTCAGTGGATTGTTCCTGGTACGTGAGGAACACCAAGCCAAAGATGGCAAGAGGGCTGACAGTGTTACTGCCCGCTGCTGAAGATGATCTGTGTTTGTGTTTTTACAGTTAGAAAAATATCATAAGCAATTAAATCAATTTTAACAAAATAAACTGCATGTACTGAACAAATGAAAGGAGGAAAATAAAACCGGAATGCAGCAGAAATGTGTAGAAAAATCTTAAAGTAGATTTTTTTTTTAAATGAGCAGAAAACACCTGAACTTGGCACCAAGAAAAGTAGTTGAAAAAGTCGTCCCCCACCCCACCCCCATCACAAAAACAAAGGCTGAAATTAGCAGAAAGAAGAAGCACAAAAGGCAGAAGTTGAAAGTGTTGTGACCGATGATGGTGATCCTGGCTAGCTCCTGGCATGTGGGTCCGTGTACATTCAGGCAGTTCGTTTTTTCATTTGAAACAAAAAATAAAATTAAAAACACACGTTTTTTCGTTTTCAGTTTATTTAATCAAAACGAAAAAACGGATAATGAACCGTATCCACAGTATTCTTGGGGGTGTCACTGTAGAAGCGAATGTGCATTGTACTTCCTGTCCGACACCGGAAGTGCCTGTATTCCATAGGTGGAGTATGGATCGCGGGTGTTTTTGAAAGTTATTTTCATTCATTTTATCGGAGCAAACACAGCTTTTGTTTAAACGGAACGTTTACTGAAATGTCCTACCGGGGTTCAGGTACCTGCTGTGCTGTTCGCGGCTGCACCAACAACCGGACCAAGCTAAATCTTTGGCTAAAACAACAGTGTTTTCAACACGGACCCAAAACAAAGAAAGAGTGTTCCTGCATCCTTCTCTATGGCTGTGTCTGCGCGATCAGGTAACATCTGTAATTTCTTTTTATTCAGGGAGGGTTTATTAATGAGAGTTTTGGATGATTTACTGTCTTAAAATGATATATGTCAGACGCGACAGGTACTTTTAGCCGAGATAGCTGCTAATAAACCTTAGCCGAGAGGCCGGAGCAAACGCGTTCGCTATTTATGTATTTTTAAATTATGTCAGCGCGATCAGGTCACATCTGTTATTTCTTTTTATTCGGGGAGGGATATTAATGAGAGTTTTGGAAGATTTACTGTCTTAAAACGATAGATCTCAGACGCGACCGGTATCTTTAGCCGAGATAGCTGCTAACAAACCTTAGCCGAGAGGCCGGAGCAAACGCGTTCGCTATTTATGTATTTTTAAATTATGTCTGCGCGATCAGGTAACATCTTTTTAGTCGGGGAGGGTTTATTAATGAGAGTTTTGGAAGATTTACTGTCTTAAAACGATAGATCTCAGACGCGACTGGTATCTTTAGCCGAGATAGCTGCTAATAAACCTTAGCCGAGAGGCCGGAGCAAACGCGTTATTTTTAAATTATGTCTGCGCGATCAGGTAACATCTGTAATTTCTTTTTATTTGTCCCTCCTCTTTTAACAAAACGAGTGGTGTTCCCACATTTTTAATGAACTAAAACAACAAAGTTTGGACTGTCTTCAACTGTATTACTCGCATGTAAACAAACGGGGTTTCCGGTCAACCGGAAGTCGTGTGCACATTTCGCGCAAAGCATCATGGGGCATAGGAATACTGTGGATAATGAACCAGATAATGAACCGTATAATGAAACGGATAATGAACCGCTCTCGGCAAAGCAAGTCGCATATCTTTTTGCTCCTACCCTCCCTAAGTTTTCCTCCTCCCTGCTTGCTTTTTGTCTCGTCTGTGACTCTTCAGCGCTCACTCGAACCAATTTGCGATGGATTTAATAAATTGGGCTGTTTCATCTATAGATAAGATTTTTTCCACGAAGCGGACCGGGCCAGGAGAAGCGGTCTGCCCCTCTGACACGCACGCTGTCGGATACATGATGGACTCGTGGGGACAGTGGCAACCCATGTGTTTGACCGTCTTGTCTGTCGAAGACGTGGAAGATTTGTGGATTATTGGGATATTGGTGGCAGCTGCTCTGTTTTTTGGCGTAAGCGGAGCTGTCTGCTACTGGAAGCTCAGGAAGGCTTCGGCGGCTATCGGCGCGCTGGCCAAACTTCCTGATCAGCAAGATTCTCTGATCCGGGCTGTGAGCTCCTCATCCCAGCTGTTGTACGAACTGAATCGCACGATGGGAGCGGCGGTAGACCACCGCGGACCTGCGGTGCGCTTTGGAACTCGTTTACAGCCGCCCGGCCTCAATCAGGGCACAGATGGGGGTTCGTAGTTCGGAACCTCATATGATTCGGCGACTTTGGACCTGAACAGCACCTGGACTTGGAAGGCTGCAGTCAAAAAGAACACTGTGGCCTGGATTGAAGATAAACAAAAGACCTATCTAATCTGGTTTCCGCACGACCTTGAAAAAAGAAGAAGGCTGTCTGCTGGAAACTATTCTCCTGGAGTGAAGCTGAGAGACCTTGCTGACCCCTCCCCCCCCAGAGATCTCTGTGGGTGCGCTCGGAGGCGCCGAGCTGAGACAACTGCTGAACTGTGCTATCTGAATGTTGCTCACAGACTCTTTGATCTCCTTGCATGTCGTCAAAACTGCAACAATGTCTTGTCTGGTTGTGCTTATTGCTGATAGAGTTTTTGGGACTTTATCATAGAGTGTCTTAAGGCAATCTTTGATAGATTCTTTTTTTGAATATCACAAATGATACCTATTGTGTTTTTCCTTTTTCCATATCTGTTTGACCTTCATCCGGAGACGGATGAGAGCGGCCGCGCAGAAGAACATGTCATGTGTTTGAATATGCTGCAGCTTTACATTCTCTCCCTCTTCTGGACGACTGTGTATACATCATCACGTTGTATTGGTTAACTGGTGCAATGTTAATAAAAATCTCTTGTATCTTGTATCTTGTATCTTGTAATCTGATTTCCGCCTTTGTGCACAAAACTAAAATAAAAAAAAATAAAAAAAGATTACGAGTAGGGATGTCCGATAATATCGGTCTACCGATATTATCGGACCGATATTGGCATAAAAATGTAAAATCTCTACATATCGGTATCGGTTTTTCTTCCGATAACAAAAGACCGATAATTCATATTTTATTTAACAATGAAAAATTATAGTAGGCTGTATATTTTACTTGTTATTTTAGTTGACATTACATGTTCCAAGCTCTTTTACAGCTACAATGTTTAATTTTATTTGTTATTTAAAATTTGTCCTAGCTATAGTGGGTATTGTCAGGATTATCTCAGGGAGAGCATGATCCAACCTATTGTTTAAGTTTTTTTTTAAATAAATATGGCAGTTTTTCCATAACTTCAGTTGAAATGGTTCTTATTTTCTACAGACTGTTTGCCTATGGAATGTATCCAGTGGGGCAACACAATAAAGCAGATAAAATGTCCCTGACAGGAGATATATAATTTCACCTTAATATCGGTTTGTAATATCGGTTAATATCGTAATCGGAAATTAAGTGTTAAACAATATCGGCATATCGAATATCGGCAAAAAAGTCAATATCGAGCATCTCTAATTACGAGTGCTCATTTTCAATTATCATGATTTTATTTTTGACAAGTGGTCTGACTCGGAAGTTCTCTCTACCCCCGTAAGTTTGGGATGCGGAAGTCAACAGCAGCAGTTCCAGCATTGAACGTAGTTCATTCTCTGTGTTTCTAAAGTGTTTTCTCCGGTAAGTTGATAAAAATACTACACTTTTTTGCCATTGTGAAGCGTTAACTGACTGTTCTGTGCCACAGTTTATTGACATGAGTACCTCCTGTCGCCACTTTTAATTAATTAAACATGTTAACTTGCTAGTTGTGTTTTATCCGTTATTAGCTGTTTTTCTGAGAGACTGATGTGATTAATTTAGTTCAAGTTATAGATCCTTTGTCAAAGACTGCAGCATAAATGGGGACATTACGATTAAAGAAAAACATGATTGTGGAGATGAGCAATTTTTTTAATGTTTCCCAGGTAAACCACAGGAGAATGATTTCTGTGAACTGCTGAAACATGTTGCAGTCAGCATCACAAAGGTAACAAGATCTCATTTTCTGTATTCTCTTAAACAATAATAACTGAATAAAAATTAATAATAAAATTACTTTAGCACCATAATCTTCACAAAGTTTGTATTTACTGCAAGACTGTTCATTTACATTAGTTTTATATTATTAGTTTAGTGTATGATAATCATGTGGCTGGTTGAGATGAGACTCTCTTTCATGACAGAACAAGAAATAAGAATTGTTACCAAGAATATATCAGCATCACTAAACTGTAGAACAATAAAAAAGAAAAAAACTTGTCACATTCATGTCCATCTTCATGTTTTCAGATTGACTGAGTGGTGAGCTAAAGAATGACACCAGGTTGGTGGAACTGGTCAGTCCTGTCAGTGATGGAGAGATGGAGCTGGTAAGTTAATGGTGGAGGGCTGGAGCTGACTGGGTGATGGGGAGGCTGTCAAAATAAAAATCAAATCAAAGTGATCAGAACAGTTTGTCACATACCAAATGCAAGCATTGCAACAACTTTTTCTGAAATTTACTGAAGATGCCAATACTACAGTATGTATGAATATAACTATAAATATAACTTGTGCAGAATTAAATTAAATAAATGCAAGGGACATAAAAATTCCCTCTAAGCATACACCCATATGTACAGGTGTTGAAGCTGCACTGGGCAGTGTGACGTTTGCAAAGGCAAGCCCAAGCTCCTCAGAGTCGAGAGAGATTTATTTGTTATTCGCATCTCATGTGGTACACGTGGTGGAACGAGATTATGTGCACAGGGTCCCTGTTAGGATGGCACCCTCTGCTGGGCCTTCCTTGTCTGTTCTCCTTTTTGTCTCTTGTTAATCAGTCCCGATCTGTTTCATCCCTGTCTCATGTCCAGCTGTTTGTAATCATGTCCTGTTTAGTCTGTGTGTAGATAACCCCTAGTCTGTGTCTTAGTCCTCGTCGCTGCATAGTCTGGTATCCTCCTGTGTCCCTTGCGTATCTCTTAATGTAAGTGTTTTGCTGCCTCGTCAGCTGTTTATTTATATCATTAAAGTGTTTATTTTGTATTACTTCGTGGCCTCTGTGTTCTGTCTGCAAATGGGTTTGTTCCTGTTCAGCTCAGCCTGAAATCCTGACAGTATGCACCAACCCAAACCAAAACCCAGCAGACAGAATTCTTCACTTACCTGTTCTCTTGAGCCCATGCAGATGGAGGAGATCGTGTTCCGATGCGGCGGTTTCCAGATCCGACCCATGCTGGCACAAAGAATCTTCTGCCAGGAGGTGAAGATTCTGCCTTCCCCACTCCTGGTCCTCAAAGAAGAAAGAAGATCCTAGCTCCAGATGGGCCGCCTGAACCGCGAGTCCAGTCCCTCCTCATCCCCGGCTCTGTACGGCTATTCGGGGTGGACATCGGGAGAGGACGCAGAAATTTACCATTCTTCATCGCTGCCGCCGAAGCGCAGAAACCGAACCCAGAAGCGCTCTAAGGCGTTCATTCCGGCACCTTCTGCGGATCCAACTCGGCTTGGCAGAGTCGAGCTTCCCAAGGTCAGTCCCAGCGTCTCCATGAGGGCGGGTCATGTCGCCTCACCTTCCAAGGTTCTGGTGAGGAACCTAATGCCTCACCGTCACTCCAAGCTGTACCTGCTCAGTTCGGCAAGACTGAGTCTTCTGAACCTAGTCCTGGGGTCTCCATGGGGGCGTGTCCCGTTGCCTCACCTTCCAGGTTTCCGGTGGGGGCTTACCTTGGCCTTTCACTTCCGTACAGAGTTCCCATGAGACTCAGCCCTGTCACCCCTCATTCCTCCCCCCGTTAGTCTAGAGACCAGATGAAGGGGGGCCTGCCTGGAGAACAATCCCACACCACTCCAGCAGAGGTCACCCAAGGAAATTCTTCAGGGGTGGTAGGGTTCTCTGACTTTAATCACTTAAACTCCAATCTTCAAAAACATTTTTCTTCACCTAAAAGTAACTCAGACTGTTCAAATGTGTTTCTCACATTAGCTGAAAGACTGTTGTTGTCTGTACCTGGTCTCACATCCATTTCCGCATACCACCATAGCTTAATTGAGATCCAATCTATCAGAAAACAAGCCCCAGAATCAGCTGCCGTCCCAGAACCAATTTCAAGTCCAGAACCAGTCCCAGTCTCTTTCTCAGACTCGGCTTCAGCCCCAGATCCTGATTTGATCTTAGTCCATGCACCTGCGGGCTCTCCAGCACCTGCAGCCTCTGCAGCACCTGCAGTGGTCCATGAGTTTCTTGGGTCTACAGGTCTTCCAGAACCTGCAGCTGGTCCAAGTCCTCCAGAGTCTGCTGGTTGTCCTGAACCTGCGAGTCTGGTTCCAAGACATCTCCACACGTTTTCTGTTCCGGGAGGGTCCTATAGGATGCCTCCCACGTATCCTGTTCCGAGGGGATCCTTGAGGACGCCCCTCACATCTCTTGTTCTGAGGGGGTCCTGGAGGATGCCCCTTGCATATCCTGTTCAGAGGGGTCCTAGAGGACGCCCCTCACGTATCTTGTTCCGAGAGGGTCCTGGAGGATGCCCCTCACGTATCTAATTCTGGGAGGGTCCTTGAGGTCACCTCTCACGCATCCTGTTCCGAGAGGGTCCTGGAGAATGCCCCTCATGTATCCTGTTATGAGGGGGTCCAAGAGGATTCCCTTCACGTATCTTGTTCAAAGGGGTCCAGGAGGACGCCCTTCACATATTCTGTTCCGGGTGGGTCCTGGAGGATGCATCCCACGTTTCCTGTTCCGAGAGGTCCTGGAGGACACCCCTCACGTCTCCTGTTCTGAGGGAATCCTATGTCTCCTGTGCCGAAGGGGTCCTGGAGGGTATCTCTCACGTCTGCTGTGCTGAGGGGGTCCTGGAGGGCATCCCTCACATCTCCTGTGCCGCGAGGGTCCTGGAGGGCATCCCTCATGCCATTTGCTGTCCTGGGGTCTTCATACCTACAGACAAAGATCTCGAATCTGCCTTAGCAACAGAGTTCTCATCATCACCTGCAGTTCCAGTGTCTCCAGCAGCTCCAATGTCTCCAGTATCTCCAGCGTCTCCAGTGGGTCCTACGTCTCCAATGGTCTCGACGTCCATGGAAGGTCCCCGGTCTGACAAAGACTCTGCTGGCGAAGACCCCGAGTCTACCGTAGAAGATCTTGACTCTACCGCCAAATACCCCAAGTCTACCGATGAAGATCCTGACCTGCCTGCACATCCAGAGGGTCCCCGGTCTGCTCCAAGGGTCCAACGGAGCGCCGCACACACATTTATCAGCATGAGACTGAACACGCCGTACATACTGGGTCATAAACATGCACAGAACTTTATTTACAAACACTTATCTAACACATTACACCACACATTCATCCATAAACACACATAGTACCTGTACAGCATGTACAGTACTGTACAGTAATGTTAAACAGTGCTATTCAGCACAGCACATTCAATACTGTAATTAAAAATCTACTGTAGTGTACCTACATGTATGAAAACAAAGTGCCTTAGGGTACAGTCCAGTCCAGGAACTTTTAAAAGGTACAGTAATGTATTTTTCAGCACAGAAAAAGCATAGAAAAAACAAATCTCTTCCTAAACAGTTCTCAACCATCATCAGCAAATGATGTAAATCATAAACAGTTTTCAAAGAGGAGCAACAGCTATTGACATCCATCAGCAGCAATTCACATCCATCAGCATCAAGTGATGTCAATCATAAAAAGTTCTCAAAGAGCATCAGCTATTGACATCCATCAGCAGCAATTCACATCCATCATCAGCAATTGATGTCAATCATAAACACTTCTCAAAGAGCAACAGCTATTGACATCCATCAGCAGCAATTCACATCCATCATCAGCAATCAATGTCAATCATAAACATTTTTCAAAGAGCAACAGCTATTGACATCCATCAGCAGCATTTCACATCCATCAGCAACAATTGATGTCAATCATAAATACTTCTCAAAGAGCAGCATCTATTGACATCCATCAGCAGCAATTCACATCCACCATCAGCATTTGATGTCAATAATAAACACTTCTCAAANCCGGACCCACACGGTCCTCAAAAGCCAGCAGCTCACTGCAGCCCGATCTCTCCGAAAAAGAAAAAAAAAAGATGCCATGGCCGGGAAGCGAACCCCAGTCCTTTGGGTGCGACACCAGTGATTTAACTCGCTGACCTACAGGCGCAGTTAAACAACAGCAGTCCTTCATCGTATAAGAAATACATACAACCACCTACTTTTAGAACGCTGGAGTTTTGATTAGATTTTGATGAAGTGAAAGGTATTCTTAAAATAAATAAATTGCTAATCTGAAAAGTATATCGATCAGTGGTGCTTGTACGTTTCAGACTGTCGCCCCGCGAGAGTGTGTGTATGCACAGTTTCAACGAGACAGAGTTCAAACAAGGTAATAAAACATTCTGGTTTTACTCAAGATGTACTACGTGGCTGGCCCCCCCGGGGGCTAAATAAATGAATAAATAAATAAATGATCACCGGGTCAGCTCCAAAACTGCTCGGCAACCGTGACGTGTATTTTACTGAAGTGGGTTGAGCCGCACCAGGGGTTGCTAGTTGAGGGGCTGGACTCAGGTTTGAGGTGGGTTGTCCTCTCGCTTGTGACGTCACATGCGAGAGTATTTTAAAACGAAACGTAATTATCACAGTAAAATAAATCTACTTAGAGTAAATAAACCACTGGGTGCATTTTTTTGGCACAAGGACTGTTTTTTTTATGAAGTAAATACCCAAAGTTGAGTAAAAAAAACATTAAAAAGTGAATTTTGCATGTGTGGTCCCCTTTAAACACTTCTCAAAGAGCTGCAGCTATTGACATCCATCAGTAGTAAATCAGCAACAATTCACATCCATCCATCATCAGCAATTGATGTCAATCATCAGTAGCAAATAACATCCATCAGAAACATGTTGCAACCATCATGTATGTAAAGCCAGTGCCTTGGTGTGCAGTCCATGTCCATGTGCACGAAAAACAAGTCCATGAACTCTAAAAAAAAGCTAGAAGCAGCCGGAAAAGAAAACAAAATTCCCTTACTTTGATTGAAGTGTAGGTAGACAGTCTGTATGATGTTTTTCTCAAATTCAAACCTAGATCAGATGGTACTGCTTAGCCATTGCTCAACAATGAATGATGGGAGCATTTTAGTCCAGGTGTGAGTTCAGGTGTGTGGTCCTGATGTGAGTAGGTCTGTCCATCAGATCAGGTGTGTTTTTTTTTTTGGCGGCAGTCATTGAGGCAGAAGATGTTGACACACAGGTGATGGATGGAGGCAGTAGTGAGGAGGCCCGACAACAGAGGCAGGCAGGAGTTAGAACCGGACACACGTCCATCCATGAGGAAGGTGTAGGAGGTGTTCTGTGTAGAAATTAACACAAACATGAACATCTGCAGTTAAAGCTGGACAATGACCTGCAAAGAGAACATGAAAAACAGACAGAGAACAAGTTCTACTCACTGCAGGTGTTCACAAACACGTGAGTCAGGAGACAAGCTAGAGCAGCAGGCACGAGGCAGGACGACAGAGGCAGGCAGGACAGAGAGGACACATGTCCATCCAGGTAGGACAGAGAGGACACACGTCCATCCATGAGGAAGGTGTAGGAGGTGTTCTGTGTAGAAAAACACACAAACATGAACATCTGCAGTTAAGTTAACTGAAAGTTTTTTTTTTTTTCCATTTATAGATGGCCTCCCTTCACACCTTATAGCCATCCTCTCACTCCAATATGTATTTTTTTTTAATAGAGAGAAAGAAAGAAAAGAGAAAGTGAGACAACAAAACAACAATTGTCCACAGAAAGAGCACAAGGCAAACACACCAAACCTCCGTCCACAATCCTGCAAAGCACATGACAGAACACAACAACGAAACATACAAGCATAAAGACTGATAATATTCATGACCTTGCAAAAGATTTCTATAAATACACATACCCATACCTACAAATATATATACAATATACATACATATATATTTATATTCATTTATATACCCATCTACATACATCTACTATACATCCCTGCATCCATTTGTGTGTGGTTGTGAGCATGCATAAGTGAATAAGGTTCCTCCAATAGAACATTTAGTAGCGACTGTGAAGCATCAGAGACCCGTCCCCCCAAAGCCCGAGACAGACGAAGGGGCGATCAAAGCCCAAGACCCCAGGAAGGACCCCGAGCCCAGAGTCCCCAGGACCACCCGAACAGGACGAGCCACTCGTCCACTCCCCAGATCCGACCAAGTGGAAGAACCGGACGAACCCCACCAGGGACCACACACAATGACCCCCCGGGGTCAACAGCGACAATACACAGGCCCCCGCCGGAGCCCGCTGCACCGACGTAGCCCCAGGGCCGGTCACCGAGGCTCGGGCACCGGGGACGCCCATCCCTCAGGTCCAGACCTGACAGGACCAGAGGACCCGAGCCCCACCAGGCAGCCACCAGGCCGAGCTGACAAACGCCCAAGCGCCCAGCCCCAGATAGTGAGGGCCCCAAGCACGCCCGCAGGCAGAGGAACACCCACCAGGGGGCCACGTGGCAGGAGCGCGACACTGGGTAGCCTCAGAAGTATCAGAGAGGGGGCAGTCCAAGTCCCAGCCTGACACTTAAACATTCATACACAGACACACTCATTCAGACCCACCCTCATCCTCACCCTCAGTCACAGAAAGACAAACAATAACGACACGCTCCATTCATAATCCCGATGCACACTCTATACCCCCTAGGTCCAAGACATGTACCTGCTCCCTACATGGGGCAGCCCACATCCAAACCCAGGAGGTAGACCCATTCATTCTGGGGTGGAGAGCAGCAGACGTCCCAAGATCCGGCACACCCCGCGCCCCGCCGACAGGACAGGACACCCGAGTCCAAGCAGCCCCAGAGGGAGCGCACTGCCAGCCCCGCCCACGGCGAACCCGCAGGCCCCGAACCCCCCCACACCCCAGCACAACCCCTGACGGCCCACCCCCAGAATGTCCGCAAGGCAACCAGGGGGTAAGAGAAAAATAAATAAATAATATATAAATAAATACATAAATAAATAAAATTGAAATTAACAAATCAAGACCCCGACACACACACCCCCGCCCCCAAATGTACTGTTGGTGAGTGTTGTTGTAAAGTGTATTTAAAAGGGAAAGAGAAGGAGCAAAGGCTAGCATTATACCAGTTTCCCCTCCACTCCAACTCTAACCCAGGCCCTAATTGTCTAGATGCATAATGTTGAGTGAGCATAGGCATGGGGGCGAGATTGATGTCATCCCGCCACCCATAGCCATAGTGCTCACTCCATTCCCTATATGTGACTTTTATGAAGATGTTTATGAATGAATGTCTAAAGTGTATATAAAATTGAGTCCCAGGTGCTCTTAACAACAGAGATGTAAAACCATTGCAGCACACCCGAGACCCAAATTCCCTACATGTATTAATTTAAGATGAAGAGGGCGGAGGTGCGTGTTGAGGGATGGGGAGAAAAATATCTGCAGGAACAGTGCTCCCACAGCGAGTCAGCTCCCCCGCTGACCCTGCTTACCCCCCCAGCTCGCCAAGGTCCACCCAAGGAGTGAGGTAAAGGAAACACCTCTCCGACCGCCAGGACATTGAGCCAAGACCAGAGAGGGACACGGCCCCGAGGGTCGCCAACAGCAGAACCAACAGCCCACACCCACCAGGGCCGCCACGACCCCTGCGAACCGCAGTCAGCCCGCCGTCCAAGAGGACACAAAATCCCACATGGACGGCACGGCCAAGAGCGCCCGCCCAACCGCCGACAGAGCCAGGAAGCACCAAGAACAGGCCCCAACCGGGGCCCGCACACCGGCCAAGTATAGTCCAAGACCATCATCCAGGACATCCACTTAATCCCCACCCCAGAAGAAATACTATACCCACCCTTCATATTAACAACTTTCAGAACACATAACACATTAGACACCCAGGCTGGGTTTGCCCGCCCCCTCCCATTGGCCACCAGTCACGCCCCCAGACACCCACCCCCCAGCACATGAACCCCAACCCACCAGCGAGCCGAGAGCCCCCGGCCAGAGCCGGGCACCAGAGCGCCAGCCAGCCCATAGCCCGGCGACCCGCCCGCCAGAGCCCAAGACCCCCGACCCCCACCAGGCCCAAGCCCGGGGACGACACGCCCCCAGAGTCCCAAGCCCCCGGCACCCGCCCCGAAACCACCCCAGCACAGCCGGGTCACCGACCGGCGACCCATGACCGCCGCCACCGACCACCCGAGGGCCCGCATGCCGCCCCTAGCAGATATCCCCCAGAACCCCCCGGTCCTCCCCAGGTCGAAGACAAGGTCCTCCCCGCCCAAGCAGCCCCAACCCCCCGGCGCCCCAAACCCCAACCTCCCCCCCTCCAGTCCCAATGCCCCACAAGGCCACATCCCAGACCCCCCACCCTCACTACGTAACGGAGCCGATCAAAGAATGCCAAATAGGTTGATCCAATGTGTCGGCAGATGCTGTTTCAAGACTAATATGATCTAACAGAAGATTTTTATACTGATTATGTCACGTTCAGCGGCCCCGCTGACCCATTAGGCCCCGCTGGGCCCCGCTGACCCTTTAGGCCCCTGTCACGTTTAGCGGCCCCGCTGACCCATTGGCCCCTGACCCATTAGGTCCCGCTGACCCTTTAGGCCCCTGACCCATTAGGCCCCGCTGACCCTTTAGGCCCCGCTGGCTGATCCCTTAGCCTGACCCGCTCCTGACCCTTCCTATTTGTCCTGACCCGCTCCCTTTAGCCTGACCCTCTCCCTTAGCCTGACCCTTCCTCTGCCCCTGACTCCCTTCTGTCTGTCATAGTTTTTGCCCCTTCTGTCCGCCCTCTCCCTTAGCCTGACCCTTCCCTGCTCCTGTCTTCTGACCCTTCCTATTTTGCCTGTCACCCTCCTCTGCTCCTGCCTCTGCTCCAGTCCTCTGACCCTTCCTATTTAGTTCATCCCAGTAATGCCTGTCACCCTCCTCTGCTCCTGTCTTCTGACCCTTCCTATTATGCTCTTTGTTCTTCTGCCCTTCTGACTTCTGTTCTGTTCCTTGTGATTTGTTTCTGCTCCTCATGTCATTGTTTTTTCCTACTGTTTTGCTTTTCAGCTCATCTGCTCATTTCTACTCATCCTTCTGCTCATGCCCTCTTGTCTTGTTTTTACTTTGTTTCTGTCCTTTCTTTTCACTTCAGCTCATCTGCTCATTTCTACTTGTTCCTTCTGCTCATGCCCTGCCCTCCTGTCAATCAACAGTTCACCACACCCCCTCAGCCTTAGCAATCACTTTCATTCCTTACACCTGTTCTGCCCTGCATTTAGTCTCCTGTGATCCCCTTCCAACCTGCTCAGTCATTGTTGTTGAATATTTGGTTCCAGCTCTGGTCACAGACATCACGGTCCTCTGTTTTTGCTTGCCTGCCTTAAATCTTAGTTTAAGGGTTTTGCCGCCACGCCGGCTTTTGTTTTGTGTTGTTTGGTTAATAAATAAGTTTGGTTTCAAACATCTCCTGCTTCGATCATCTTGCCTGCTTTTTGGGTTCACACCAAACGGATCGTGACAGAATGACTGAGCCCACTGAACCCAATGGTAAGATGATTACCTTATTGGAGTTTTTTGTCCGTGAGGCTGAGAAGACTGCCCGGAGGGAGAGAGAGGAGGAGAGGAGAGACCTGTTCAGGGGAACCCGCCTGGCTATAAAGCCCGTTTCGTCCTGTCCACCTCAGTGGCTTCATGAGGAACCTTCAGAGGAGGAACCAGACACTGATGAGGAGTACTGGTTCCCCTCTGCTCCAAGCCCACGCCACCGAAGGCAGAGGAGTCGACGACGGTCTCAGCTCGGCTCTCGCTCTCAGGAGGAGCGTGGGGGGATGTTGCTTGAGGGGCAATTCAGCCCTGATTCACCAGAGGTGCAGGAACATTGGCAGGCTTATGTGGAGGCGAGGTACCTGCGTCCACCACCTGCTGCAGCTTTGGCACCTCCACCTCCCACCTGTCCCACTTCTCGCCGCCGCAGAAGGAGAGGTCGCCGTGAAACCCAAACCGTCTCTCTGTCTGAGCCACCCATCCCTGCTCCTGAGGCTCCTCAGACCTCGACGTTGCCCGCTGCCACCGCAGCGGCCCCACAGACCTCCATGATGCCCGCTGCCGTCGCAGGGGTCCCACAGACCTCCATGATGCCCGCTGCCGTCGCAGGGGTCCCACAGACCTCCATGATGCCCGCTGCCGCAGGGGCTCCACAGACCTCCATGATGCCCGCTGCCGCCGCAGGGGCTCCACAGACCTCCATGATGCCCGCTGCCGCCGCAGGGGCTCCACAGACCTCCATGATGCCCGCTGCCGCCGCAGGGGCTCCACAGACTTCCATGATGCCCGCTGCCGCCGCAGGGGCTCCACAGACCTCCATGATGCCTGCTGCCGCCGCAGAGGCCACTGTTATCCAACAGTTCGAACAGATCGAGAGACTACTGGCCTCCTTATTGTCCACTGCTGTGCCTAAGATCTTCACGTCGGCTGCTGAGGAGGAGGCCCCACAGCTCTTCACGTCGGCTGCTGAGGAGGAGGCCCCACAGCTCTTCACGTCGGCTGCTGAGGAGGAGGCCCCACAGCTCTTCACGTCGGCTGCTGAGGAGGAGGCCCCACAGCTCTTCACGTCGGCTGCTGAGGAGGAGGCCCCACAGCTCTTCACGTCGGCTGCTGAGGAGGAGGCCCCACAGCTCTTCACGTCGGCTGCTGAGGAGGAGGTCCCACAGCTCTTCACGTCGGCTGCTGAAGAGGAGGGCCCACAGCTCTGTGCCATGGGTTCTGATCCTGTCACTGAGGCCTCATCATTGGCACCCAACCACGCATCGGCTGCGGCAGGACTCCCATCTGGCCCAGCAGCTGCCAGCACCTCCCTCTCTGGCCCAGCAGCTGCCAGCTCCGCCCCTTCTGGCCCAGCAGCTGCCAGCTCCGCCCCTTCTGGCCCAGCAGCTGCCAGCTCCGCCCCTTCTGGCCCAGCAGCTGCCAGCTCCGCCCCTTCTGGCCCAGCAGCTGCCAGCTCCGCCCCTTCTGGCCCAGCAGCTGCCAGCTCCGCCCCTTCTGGCCCAGCAGCTGCCAGCTCCGCCCCTTCTGGCCCAGCAGCTGCCAGCTCCGCCCCTTCTGGCCCAGCAGCTGCCAGCTCCGCCCCTTCTGGCCCAGCAGCTGCCAGCTCCGCCCCTTCTGGCCCAGCAGCTGCCAGCTCCACCCCTTCTGGCTCAGCAGCTGCCAGCTCCACCCCTTCTGGCTCAGCAGCTGCCAGCTCCACCCCTTCTGGCTCAGCAGCTGCCAGCACCGCCCTCTCTGACCCACCGGCTGTCAGCACCGCCCTCTCTGACCCACCGGCTGTCAGCACCGCCCTCTCTGACCCACCGGCTGTCAGCACCGCCCTCTCTGACCCACCGGCTGTCAGCGCCGCCCTCTCTGACCCACCGGCTGCTAGCGCCGCCCTCTCTGACCCACCGGCTGCTAGCGCCGCCCTCTCTGACCCACCGGCTGCTAGCGCCGCCCTGTCTGACCCACCGGCTGCTAGCGCCGCCCTGTCTGACCCACCGGCTGCTAGCGCCGCCCTGTCTGACCCACCGGCTGCTAGCGCCGCCCTGTCTGACCCACCGGCTGCTAGCGCCGCCCTGTCTGACCCACCGGCTGCTAGCGCCGCCCTGTCTGACCCACCGGCTGCTAGCACCGCCCTGTCTGACCCACCGGCTGCTAGCACCGCCCTGTCTGACCCACCGGCTGCCTTCATCGCCCTCTCTGACCCACCGGCTGCCTTCATCGCCCTCTCTGACCCACCGGCTGCTTTCATCGCCCTCTCTGACCCACCGGCTGCCTTCATCGCCCTATCTGACCCGGCGGCTGCCAGCGACGCCCTCTCTGGTCCAGCGGCTGTCAGCATCGCTCTCTCTGGCCCGGTTCTGCCCTGCTTCGGACTCTGGCCCGGCTCTGGACGTCCGCCTGACCTTTGGCTTCGCTCTGGAAGGTCCCCGGGACGTCCGCCCGAACCCTGGTCCCGCTCTGGGGGGTCCCTGGGACGTCCGCCTGACTTTTGGCTTCGCTCTGGAGGGTCCCCAGGACGTCCGCCTGACCTTTGGCCTCGCTCTGGACAGCCCCCGGGCTGTTCCTTGTTTTACACGTTGCCCAGGGCCTTTTATGTGTATCTGTGTTTTGGTTTTTCCTTGTTCCCAGGTTTGGTCCTGTCAGTTTTTTGTTTAGGTTTCTTGCCCTCTGTCCTTGTGTTTGCCCCCGCCCTGTTCTGGCCCGCCCTGTTCTGGCTTGGGTTCCTGTTTTCTGGATGGTCCGTCAGGATGCCGGCCCTTAACGGGGGGGCTATGTCACGTTCAGCGGCCCCGCTGACCCATTAGGCCCCGCTGGGCCCCGCTGGGCCCCGCTGACCCTTTAGGCCCCTGTCACGTTTAGCGGCCCCGCTGACCCATTGGCCCCTGACCCATTAGGTCCCGCTGACCCTTTAGGCCCCTGACCCATTAGGCCCCACTGACCCTTTAGGCCCCGCTGGCTGATCCCTTAGCCTGACCCGCTCCTGACCCTTCCTATTTGTCCTGACCCGCTCCCTTTAGCCTGACCCTCTCCCTTAGCCTGACCCTTCCTCTGCCCCTGACTCCCTTCTGTCTGTCATAGTTTTTGCCCCTTCTGTCCGCCCTCTCCCTTAGCCTGACCCTTCCCTGCTCCTGTCTTCTGACCCTTCCTATTTTGCCTGTCACCCTCCTCTGCTCCTGCCTCTGCTCCAGTCCTCTGACCCTTCCTATTTAGTTCATCCCAGTAATGCCTGTCACCCTCCTCTGCTCCTGTCTTCTGACCCTTCCTATTATGCTCTTTGTTCTTCTGCCCTTCTGACTTCTGTTCTGTTCCTTGTGATTTGTTTCTGCTCCTCATGTCATTGTTTTTTCCTACTGTTTTGCTTTTCAGCTCATCTGCTCATTTCTACTCATCCTTCTGCTCAGCCTGCTTCTGCTCATCTGCTCATTTCTACTCATCCTTCTGCTCATGCCCTCTTGTCTTGTTTTTACTTTGTTTCTGTCCTTTCTTTTCACTTCAGCTCATCTGCTCATTTCTACTTGTTCCTTCTGCTCATGCCCTGCCCTCCTGTCAATCAACAGTTCACCACACCCCCTCAGCCTTAGCAATCACTTTCATTCCTTACACCTGTTCTGCCCTGCATTTAGTCTCCAGTGATCCCCTTCCAACCTGCTCAGTCATTGTTGTTGAATATTTGGTTCCAGCTCTGGTCACAGACATCACAGTCCTCTGTTTTTGCTTGCCTGCCTTAAATCTTAGTTTAAGGGTTTTGCCGCCACGCCGGCTTTTGTTTTGTGTTGTTTGGTTAATAAATAAGTTTTGGTTTCAAACATCTACTGCTTCGATCATCTTGCCTGCTTTTTGGGTTCCCACCAAACGGATCGTGACAGCCACGGCCAATAATAACTAAATTCGAACATTTCAAGCAAAAAGAACAGGTTAAAAGTCGAGGTAGGGAACTGCGTGGCACACATTTTAGTATAAACGATCAATTCCCTGTAGAAATTCTGAATAGAAGGCGCGTTCTGTACCCGATAAGAAAGAAAAATATAAGCGAAGGAAGAAGAGCTAGCATCTCTGTGGATAAACTCTACATAAACGGTCAGCTGTTTAGAGATCCAGAAGTTACTCCTTGGCTTTATTAGACACATAATCAAGGTAAGAAATATTTCGGTTGCTAATATTGAATAATATTATTATATATGGTATTTATTAATATTACTTACCAGATATATTTAATTTTTTTTTCCAGCACAGCTCGGTGGTGGGACACACTCAGTTAGTAGTGGTACACAAGGTGGGATGACACTTGATGTGGTAAGAGGGTTCTTTTGTTGTTTTTTCTTATCTGAGTTATGTTTTCATGTATATCATTTCTTTTTGTTTTTCTGTCTTTATTTTTCTAACTTAACAATTATCGGAGCACAAGCACAAGGGTTCACATACATCTCTATATATCCATACATTTACTTCATAAATGAAAACTTCCCTGATTCATAAAAAAGAGCACTTACTCTATTTAAAAATAATATATAATTAATCATTAAAGGGATATGTATTTGTCTGGATCTATTATTATCTTTTATATTAGTGACATTGGGTGTGGTTTAGCTATATTATTATTAGCACAGGTATGGCTACCTTAGGGTTTGTCACATGGAACATTAATGGAGCCGGTAGCCAACGTAAAAAATATAGGATTTTTAACCAGATTAATAGACTAAAGGCAGATGTTGTATTACTCCAAGAAATTCATAAATTGGCCTCAGCTGTGGATGAGCTAAAGTCTTCTGAGTTTCCTAATGTATTCTCAGCCTGTTATATCAAGACAAAGAGGGGTAGCAATTTTAATACATAAAAACGGTAACTTCAAAGTATTAGATCAGGTTATAGACCCACAAGGTAGATATTTAGACAAAATTATTGTATAGTTAGCATATATGGGCCGAATGTAGACGACGCTGCTTTTTTTCACAACTTTTTTCCACTCTATCAAATCACAAGGACTCATCACTGGTAATGGGAGGTGATCTCAACTTTGGTTTCAATGACAAAATAGACAGACTGAATGCAGTGGGAACTCAACGCAGTTGGCAATCTATAAATATAGTTAAACAGTATATGAATGATTATGGACTCTGCGATGCATGGCGTACTTTTCACCCTGATAGCAAAGAATATTCTTTCTTTTCACATGTGCATCACTCATATTCTCGTCTTGATTATTTCATAGTAAGCAATTCATTGCTGACCAACATTTCAGACACTAAGATACACACTATTGCTGTCAGCGATCATGCACCAGTTACTCTAAATTTAGATAATAAAAAAGAAACAACAAAAAATATAAATTGGAGATTAAATACATCACTGCTTCAAGAGGAAGAATTTTTGCAATACTTTAAAAAAGAATGGACATCATATTTAGAGTTTAATGACTTGCCAGGAACATTCAGCATGTACACTTTGGGAGGTAGGGAAAACAGTTATGAGAGGCAAAATAATATCCTATTCAACAAATTAAAAGAAAAAAGAAAATAAACGTATTGAGAAATTAGAGAAATCCATCAAAGTATTGGAAGGTTTACAAGGAGAGGAAACACAGCAAAAGCTACGTGTTAAAATTAGAACTAAATCAATTTATTGACAAGAAAAATAAATTCTTGATAGAAAGACTTAGATTGGACAATTTTGAATACGGTAATAAATCAGTGAACTTTTTAGCTAACCAACTCAAATTAAACAAGGAAAAAACATATATATATGGTATTAAAGATAAAATGGAAATATAACTTATGATGTGGAAAAGTAAACAGTGTTTTTAAAGATTTCTATAAAACTCTGTATACTCCACAAATAAATCCATCTAATGAGGATATTAATGAATTCTTGGAGAGAGTAACACTTCCAAAACTAGATATTAGCCAATCATCAAAATTAGATTCACCATTAACATCAGACGAGATCCAGGAAGCAATTAAAAGCATGCCTAATAAGAAATCTCCAGGTCCTGATGGATATCCAGTAGAATTCTATAAAAAAAATTGGGACATATTGGAACCGATATTTTATAGAATGCTACTTGAGTCAGAAGAAAATGGTAGGCTACCAACACATATGAATTCAGCCAATATTAGAGTCCTATTAAAACCAGGCAAAGACCCTGTATTACCTACCAGCTATCATCCAACCTCTCTTATTAATGTTGATGTTAAAATAATTTGTAAAGTCTAATCTAAAAGACTAGAGAAGATAACTCCTGTTATTATACATCCAGACCAAACCGGGTTCATAAAAGGAAGACACTCGAACACAAACACTCGTAAATTATTTAATGTAATAGAGTATTCGTATTTTAAAAATATTGAAACCGCTATTTTGTCCTTGGATGCAGAAAAAGCATTCAATAGAGTAAATTGGAATTTCTTATTTGCTAGCTTAAATAAATTTGGATTTGGGAACTACTTCATTAACTGGTTAAAAATAGTATATAGCTCACGAACGGCGTGCGTCAGGACAAATAATCAAATATCCTCAAGCTTCTGTTTACAGAGGGGAACCAAGCAAGGTTGCCCACTTTCACCAGCATTATTTGCTATTTTTATTGAACCTTTAGCAGCAGCAATAAGGCAA
>JBBPBX010044988.1:0-13426 GCA_038048925.1 Garcialebias charrua
GTACCTCTTTCCCCCCCTGAGACGCCGGATGGACCAGAATCGCCTCGAAGCCGTACGGAAGTCATTCTCCATGGCCTCTCCGAACTCCTCCCACGCCCGAGTTTTTGCCTCAGCAACCACCCGAGCCGCATGCCGCTTGGACTGCCGGTACCTATCAGCTGCTTCCGGGGTCCCACAAGCCAAAAAGGCCCAATAGGACTCCTTCTTCAGCCTGACAGCATCCCTCACCGCCGGTGTCCACCACCGGGTTCGAGGGTTGCCACCACGACAGGCACCAACAACCTTGTGGCCACAGCTCCGATAAGCTGCCTCTGCAATAGAGGCGTGGAACATGGCCCACTAGGACTCAATGTCCCCCAACTCCCTTGGAACGTGTTCAAAGCTCTTCCAAAGGTGGGAGTTAAAGCTCCATCTTATGGGAGACTCTGCCAGACATTCCTAGCAGACCCTCACAATACGTTTGGGTCTGCCAGGTCTAACCGGTATCCTCCCCCACCATCAAAGCCAACTCACCACCAGGTAGTGGTCAGTTGACAGCTCCGCTCCTCTCTTCACCCGAGTATCCGAGACATGCGGCCGCAGATCAGATGAAACAACAACAAAGTCGATCATCGAACTACGACCTAGGGTGTCCTGGTGCCAAGAGCACATATGGACACCCTTATGCCTGAACATGGTGTTCGTTATGGATAATCCATGACGAGCACCTGCCTAAGTCATCCGGGACAAAACCAACTCTTCCCAGCAAAGCTTGTTGAGCCTCAGCTTCTCTGCTCGAGAAATGCTACAGAGCTCAGGGACTCGCGGCGCACGCCATGAACGTGTCCGCGTTGATACAGGCTTACCTGCCTGAAAAGCTGCAACAGCTCCAGGTAACGACGGACAAGCAAGCTGCCGCTGACTTGCTGGATGAAGCCCGCAAGGCAACAGACTTCATGCTCCGCAAGAAGGGGACAGCCGCTGTTGCTCAAGGCAGAGGTCATCGCGATACGCTATCTGTGGATGACTTTAACTGATCTCCCCGAGGGACAAAAGGTGCCTTTTCTCCACCACTCGATAGAGCCGACGGGATTGTTTGGGAAAGCTTTGGATCGAATTCAGACCAAGCTGGACCAAAGGTGCAAACAGGCTGAAACACTCCGGGAGGGCATTCCCAGGAGAAGCTTCATCCCCCCCCGAGAGTCTGCTGGAGGCAGACCTGCACAGCCTCGACACTGCTCGGCAACACGTGCCCCACTGCAGAAGCGGCCGGCATACGAAGATGAGCATCGGCAGAGACCACCGCCGGGCCAACCTCGCACCGAGCATGCATGGAGCAAAAACAGGTTTGTCCCCCGCCAGGCGGTCAGACACAGGGCCTCCTCGGCGAACCGGGACACCAGACAAAAGCGTGCCTGATGAACCAGGTTCACGTCTTGACTTTACACGATCACCCGCCCACGCGGTACGGGGAATGATCCTTTCATGTCGAGACTTTATTTGTAGCACGGTACAAAAATCTAGTAACTCTGTTGCATGCACAAATCATGTTTTTCCTGCTGTGATTGACATAAAATCAAACATGTCATTACACGTAAGCACAAATAAAGCTAAAAAAGCAGCCCCTCTCTGTTTTATTGACTCTAAAAAAAACAAAAAAACAACAACAACAACAAAACACAAGTAACTTCAGCAGAACAGGTCCCTCTGGCTTGCCAGCCATCATAAAGGGAGGGAGCCATTTCCCCCCTCCCTCACGGCTCACGGGTGTTAGCCTAATCAATGAGCCCCGACTGGGTGCCTCTGCTCTGTCTGTAGCGGACAGGCACAGAGGCGTCTGCAAGCAGGCCCCCCATCCCTTATGGAGACAGGTGAGGGGGGTCACGTGCTCCAGCCCTTGCTCCATTGTGAACGACGGCGCGGTCAATACACTAACCAAGCAAACACGTGACATGTCCACGCCTCAGGGAGGCGCGCCGACAGAATCTAACGACGGGGGGCCACGTCAGATGCCCACAGGCAACCATAAGCTTCACACGTTCACAAAAGCAATTGTGTTCAAGCTGCTGTGTGTGTAAACAAATCAGAGCTGAATCAGATTCCTCTTCCTGTTATTCGAAGGGAACTGGGCTCTCTATCACCAAACAATTTAAAGTCTGCCAAGCACAAAGAATCATCTCCACGTTCTCACGTTGCAGCTGTCCCTTTATTATTAATGAGTGACACGCAATGTCCAAGCAGTGATCCGGCAGCACGTGACCTTTCTCACTGTGCTGGTTCAGCTCTGCTCTTAACAATATCCCCCCAACGGGTGAAACACAGACCCTGGCCGGTTTGTCTGGTTCCAACGCTCTGTTAAGGCCGAGGACCAGTAAATTGGACCCATCCAGGAAACAGATTGGGGTCAGGAGATCTGCTAGTTTACAAAACTCGTTGCTTCTCAGTCCCATGACCCAAAACAAGGAGAGAGAAAACAGACATTCTGCTCCACTTCTGTCTAATAAGGACGACAGGTTGCATCTGCCCTCGATCACTCTCGATCAGAGCAACCTGGTAGCACATCGACAAAAAGGCCTTCTCCCCAACTTGGTTGACCCCCAGGGGGTCACGGCTTCCAGGGCCCCTGGAGGGGAACTGGATACACCAACTGCTCTTCTTCAGGGTCAAACTTTGTCACCAGAAGAAGTAGTCTCGCCGCCTAGGCTGAGAACTGTTAAAAATTTCAGCTTGTTGGTAGAAAAGAACAAGCTGATGCCATCAGGCCTGCCGGAAAATGTGGTAAAAACCATACAAAATGCTCGTGCTGTGTCAACACAGTCTCTCTACGCACAGAAGTGACGTATTTTTGAAGCTTGGTGCACAGAAAGAAATATTATTTCTTACGCATGCGACCTGGCTCAGCTCCTGACTTTCCTTCAGGACTTACTAGAAAAAGGTTGTTCTTTCTCAATGATTAAAGTTTTCCTATCAGCTATTTCAGCCTGTCACGAAGGCTGGGGACACAGGACACCTGGTGCGCATCCAATCATAATAAGATTTATGAAGGGCGTGCTAAGGACGAAACCACCCAGCAGGATCCTGACCCCTGGTTGGGATCTTAGCCTGGTCTTGGGGGCTCTCTGTGATCCTCCATTCGAGCCACTGAGCGAGGTTAAGATAGATTTGTTATCTTATAAAACCGCTCTACTCTTGGCACTTTGCTCGGCGAAATGCGTGGGTGACCTCCATGCATTGTCTGTACATCCAATGTGTACCAGATTCGCCCCTGACGGGTCAAAGGTCACCCTAAGGCCTAATCCCGCATACATCCCCAAGGTCTTGACTTTGAACCATAGGAGTCTAGACTTTGATCTCTCCTCCTTCCCACCTGCTCCTGTCCTCACTCAGGAACAGGAAAGGCTGAAGGCTCTCTGCCCCATGAGAGCTTTACGCACTTACATGCAGAGAACAGCCGAATGGAGAAAAACAAATCAACTGTTTGTGTGCTTTGCAGCACCTGCTACCGGAAAGGCCCTATCAAAACAACGCCTCTCACATTGGGTGACTGAGGCCATTAAAAGGGCGTACAGTAGCAAAGGTCAACAGGTGCCCTCTGGAGTGCACGCTCACTCGACTAGGGGCTTGGCCACTTCGTGGTCACTGTTCAAGGGTGTGCTACTGCGAACTGGAGCTCATTAAACACTTTTGCAAAGCATTACAGTTTGGATGTTACTTTGTGTGATGGTAAATGGAGCTTATTTATATAGCGCTTTCCAGCCCCCTGTGAGGAGCCCCAAAGCGCTTTACAATACCAGCCATCCACCCATTCATACACCGGTAGTGGTAGCCTGCCTTGCAAGGCGCCATCCAGACCTACCGGGAGCAACTCGGGGTTGTGTCTTGCCCAGAGACACAACGACACATGGTGGGCGGATGCGGGATTCGAACCTCCAACCTTCCGATCGGGGGTCGACTGCCATTACCACTCTGCCACGGCCGTCCCACACTCAGGCTGTTCTTTCTAACACACAGTAGAAAGTAGCCTTGAGATGCCTGCTGGTCAAGGGCAGACGTTCACACTAGCATGCATTTTACTGAGCATTTCAAGGGCATGAATGAATTATGTTCCCATAGCAAGTATGTTGCACTGAGAGAACACGACTGAAAGGGAACTGAAAGTTATGCACCATAACTCATGTTCCCTGAAGGAAGGGAACAAGGTGCAACATATCTGGCCCTTTTCAATGCTGAAAGCTCGGTGAAGTGCAATTTTGGAGAAAGATGGATGGGCGTCAGCTGCTTAAATACCCAGAGGGCGGGGCCTCTGGCGCGACGTTGACGCCCTAGCCGTAAAGGCGTGAATGTATTCCTTCAGGTAATCGCGCGGGGTGCAATTCCCATAGCAAGTATGTTGCACCTTGTTCCCTTCCTTCAGGGAACATGAGTTATGGTGCATAAAGGCCCCAATATACCTGTTTCTTTTGCCTCACGCCGCTCGGCGCTGTGGGAGCGCCGTGGGAGCGCCGCGGCAAAAGCCCTTGATCGCGGGCGTGAACGCGCCAAGCTCAAATTTTACTACGCCTACGCGCGTTGATAAACTGCCTCGCGTGTCAGCAAATGACCAATCAGCGACCTCAATTTGTCCTGTAGCCTGCACTCCAGAGAGCTGCGCTTGCACAGAGTATAATATGAACTGCCTGCGCGCAGCTCACGCCAGTCCAGCGGCGCTGGGCACAAAGAACAGTATACTGGGGGCTTTACTTTCAGTTTTTCATGTGGGTTATTTTCCGTTTTTTCCCCATTTTTCCTGCATTTTCCTGTTTTTCCTGTTTTTCGGCTTTTTCTTTGTTTCCCCAGTTTTTTTCTTCTTGTTTTTCCTGTTTTTTTTCCCGTGTTTTTCCTGTTTGTACCGTGTTTTTCCTGTTTTTTTCCCCACGTTTTTCCTGTTTGTACCGTGCTTTTCCTGTTTGTCCTGTGTTTTTCCTGTTTTTTTTGTGTTTTTCCTGTGTTTCCCGTGTTTTTCCTGTTTTGTCCCGTTTTTCCTGTGCCATCAGTTCACTACCTCTCAAACAGCTCAGCTCCGGCCCCACCCTCTCTCACCTGTACGTTGCCATTTAGCCCAGCTGGCTCCACTCTGCTCATCGTCTTCCGTCCATGTGTCAGTTCTCACTCTTTGTGTTTGCTTCATGTTATGTCCGGTGGTCTCCACGGTTTCCTTGTGGCTCCTTTTGTAATTTTTTTTCTTTAATTGGGGACTGCCTGAAGGCAGCCTCGTATTATTATCCACCTGAAAAGGGTCTTGCTCTTCTATCAACTTTAATGCGACTGGAACCATAATGTGTCCCCTCACATACTGTATGTTATATCAAAACGACTGGCTCGGTGCTGTGATGTTTGCTATTTCCTGGTTCAACCTCGACAATCGTGACTCAGCTGTTGACTCAAAATGTATTTTGTTAAAAAGATTAATTAGCTGGAAAATTCTGTTCCTGGAAACTACCTCTTGTTTTTTACCACTGCTAACACACTGGTTGTTGGAGTTAATTCAACAGCCTGCGTCTAAAAGCCCATTTAGTCTGATCAGTATCCGTTATTGTCGTGGTCACTCTGATGGTTTTGAACAGCAGAACTCAAACGACCTTTGATGCTTTTAACATTCACAAAATAACTTTTTTAAAGTCAAGGTGCCTTTTTCAATTCCCTGCAAATACTTTGTGATCTTTTGTAAAAAGCTGTTATATTACTTTATTTTTCTGTTTATTTTTTCATCAAGAATGATGCCCGCTTTCCAAAAATCAAATGGAATAAATCAAATATCTGCTTTACTGTGTCAATTTCAAAATCTGGGTCGATGGCTCTAAATCCACCTCTTAGTTTTTATTGATTTGTCAGTTTGAAAACTGTCCTCATCTTGACCACAAGCAGGAATTCCAGCATTATTTCTAAATACTCGTGACTTGACCTTATGGTGCAAATATGAACACATCTAAACACAAAGAAGAAAATTAGCTTAGATAAAGAATCTTCCAGAACAACATTGTTTCTGATTTTTATCATTTCTGCTCTTAATTAAATCTCTCAACTCACAACCAAAATTTATTACTGCTAGAATCATAATTAAAAAAGATTCAGAAATAAATAAAATGAAACGAGCATAAACACAGAAATAAGTAATAACTAAGAATAAATTGTTTGTCAGATGGACAAATAAAAACTAAATTTTGTAAAGCATTTGTTAGTTTTCCTCTGCAGAAATGTTTCTATGTGGATGAGACGTGCAGCCACGCCAGAACATTTTCATTTAATAAAACATTTGATACAATGGAAATGAAGTGTGTCAAACACTCCACAAGACAAAAGGTTGTGTAGTTTTTTTGTTTGTTTAAAATGTGGGTGGCACGGTGGAGCAGTGGGTAGAGCTGCTGCTTCTCAGAAAGAAGGTTGCAGGCTCAAATTCCGGCCCAGGACCTTTCTGGGTGAAGTTTGCATGTTCTCTCCGTGCATGCCTGGGTTTTCTTTGTGTACTCCAGTTTCCTCCCAGAGACCAAAAACATGCATGTTAGACTGATGGTGACTCTAACTGTCTCTAGGTGAGAAAGTGAAGGGTAGTTTGTCTCATTTGTCTCTATGTGTCCCTGGGATGGACTGGAGACCTGTACAGGGTGTCCCTCACCTCTCACACAGTGACTGCTGGATATGGACACCAGTGACCCAAAAAGAAAGAAGCGTGTAAGGATGATGGATGGATAGATATTTAAAATGTTTTACTGTCATTTCAAAAATGAGATATTTTCTTTTAGGTTTATTTGCATAAAAACTTACAAAACTTTTTGAGGAATAAAGGAAAGTTTTACAGAAAATTTTACAGAAAGTGTTATTTTTTCATATAAACTTTATTTAATCCCATTGAGCCTCGAGGACTCATTTACAAGAGAGACCTGGTTTCAACAAAGAGTGATGACAACAGCGACAACAAAAGACAATCATAAAAGAGGCATGCATATTTTTTTTAACAAGTTAAGGCTCGAACCAGCAGACTGAGAGACAGCTCTGTTCATCAGGCAGTCAGGATGCTAAACACTCTGCCTGCTCTGCCTCCCCTCCCATTTGAACTGCCTTAACACAAAAAACTTTCTCACACATTACCACACAACACAAAGATTTTAACACTGGACTCTGTGTCATCAAACGGGTTATTCACTAAACTCTCGGTCATGTGCTCATTCAGTTTGCACTACTTCTCATATTTGCACTAATGTTTGTATTACATTACTGCCTATAGTCATACTACTGTTTACATTCACTGTTTACATTTATTAATACTGTTTACATTTATTACTACTGTTTACATTTATTACTACTGTTTACATTTACACTACTTTTATATCTACACTACTGCTGATACATATACAGTATTCTCTGACCAGCCTTATTTAAGGATGCCCAATGTGCCTTACTGCATATGCCACTTTGCCTCTATACCAACATCAACTACCTCATACATATACTGTGTACATTAACTCATATGCTGCTTTGCCACTCTTTGCAAATGTCAATGCTAGAACCTTCAGTTTATTTTATAGATATACTTTTTATACTTTTTTATACTACTATGCAAAAACTCAGGACAGTATTACACTTTTATTATTTCATTTTATGCTTATGTTCATTAAATGTTTAGTGTTTTAGTGTTGGTGTAAATTTTCATACTTTTATACTACTATGCAAAAACTCAGGACAGTGTTACACTTTTACTATTTTATGCTTATGTTTATTAAATGTTTTGTTTTAGTGTTTAAATGGTTACTGTTGCACCGAGGGACTGAGAGAAACGCAATTTCAATCCTGTGTATGTCCTGTACATATTGCAGTTCTGACAATAAAGTTGACTTTGACTTTTGAGTTTGACTTAAAATAAGATGTCAAAGTATCAAAACAGACAGATTATAAGGTAGATGTAGAAAATCAAAAACAGGAACAAATCTGCATTGTTTTTTGCCAGGATTCCAACAGATTATTAAAACCATTTAGAGAAGTCAAGGTCGAGATCTTCACATCTTTATGTAAGATATTCCAGGAAACAGGAGCGGAGTAGGAGAAGGTCCTCACACAGTTATATTAATAGTACAGTTTAAACTCCTACTTTCTTGGAGGAGTGTTATACTACCTTTATGTTATCAAATAAAATTACAATTTTTTTTTTATTCTCGGTGTGATTAAGGCGATAAGATAAAAGAAGGTTTACACCTAAGAACAGGATGTTGATTGATTCAATCAACTGATTTATTTATTTATCTCTTTGTTCTATTTTTATTTCTTTTTGTATGAAATGCTTTGATTGAAAGATTGCTGTATGATGTATTTTGATGATAAGTTTTGTTTTTTAAGTTACGCTGAAACCAAAGGCAAATTTCCACATTAATAGGTAACTTTTCTGCAAACTAAAACAAAAATACAGTTTTTGTACAGCTAAACTTTTAGTGAAGAAACTGTTCATAGTCATTTAAAAAAAAATTGTATTTAATGAGCATTTTGTATTTAACTTGTGTTGCTGTGTAGAAACAGGCCTCATGCACGAACCGTTCGTACGCACAGATTTGTTCTTAAACTGTGCGTACGAGTGATTTAGGATCATTTGTGGCATTCAACAATGTTTTCGTATCCTAAGATTTTTTTCAGATACGAACAAAATTTACGAGTGGTCCGGACCTGTCGTATATTTTAGGAGCGTCAGTCTGCTGTCATCCAGACGGAATTTCCCCACTAATAACTTCATATTTCGTTATTTAGAAAATATTTTGGGTTTAAAAAAATCACGCACCATAATTATTCTTGACAATAGGTTATTCTGTTTGAATTAGAATTATAATTTTAAGTTTAATTTGTCTGGTGTGTCGCGCAGGCTTCAGTGAGTCGTGCGCTCCCCTTGGTCATCAAAGCCCTCCTCATATTAACACCCAGGTACATAAAATTCCCATACACCGCCGCAGAACAAGTACGAATTAAGACTGATTTTCATGCTATTGCTGGACTGCTGTGCCAAACACCATCGGAGCAATAGATTATTATATCTGATTCGAAATATAACCTGCAGAATGTGGTTGCGCGATGACCAGGAGGAGCGCGCATGACTCATTTGTGCTGCAAAACATGTTGGCACGCGCGCAGCATGGCATTTATTGTCCATCCATCTCGGTAACGCAGACTATTCCTTGAAGCCATTTTCAGATCAAACCATTTATTCTTGATTTCTGATACTGTACGACCCACGGGAGACACAACATATGCACTACAATATTAATATGAAGTTAACTGTAGTTTCGAGACATTTTAAAATGCTTCTGTTCAAAAACACATCCGACACTTGCGGGGGATGGGGGGGTAGCGGTGCGCCACAGCGCGACTGAGAGCAGAACTTCAATCTCCGAACGCGTGAAGTTCTTTTTACTTCTTGATTTTGAATGAATGGACACTTCCTGCTGTCAAAAGGCAGGAAACGTGGCCTTATATGGTGTTTTGAGGGGTGGGAATTATGTAAATGACCTCTCCGCGAGCACGCGCAGGTTGATAGAACAGGTGGGATTCATTAAATTTACGCAGCTCGTTTACACACTTTTCCTGTGGATAGAAGAGTTTGTTGAATCTGACGTGGCATGTTCGTACAACGCTTCGTACGAACAAAAGTAGGAGAAATTTAGGATAAACATACGAACATGTTCGTGCATGAGGGCCATCTGCATCTTTTCATGTGTTGTAGATACACTTAGAACATGTTTTTAAACTCATATTTCCTCACTACTTCAGTAGCTCTTTTATTTACTTAGTTACTACTTTTAGTTTACTTTAGTTACTTCGTTACTGGTTTTACTTTAGTTAGTTTTGATTTACTGTAGCTGTTTTTAAGACAACAAGTTCAGTTCAGCTGCACAGTTTGTGCCTGTCACCTGCTTTGCTCCATCCATCCATCCATCCATCCATCCATCCATCCATCCATCCATCATCTTTACCCACTTCTTCCTTTTTGGGTCACGGGGATCATGCCCATCACTGCGTGAGAGGCGGGGTACATCCTGGACATGTCTCCAGTCCATCACAGGGACACAGACAGACAAACGAGACAAACAACCATTCACTCTCTCACCTAGGAACAATTTAGAGTTACCATCAGTCTAACATGCATGTTTTTAGTCTGTGGGAGGAAACTGGAGTACCTGGAGAAAACCCACGCATGCACGGATGAACATGCAAACTCCACGCAGAAAGGCCCCTGGACAGGATTTGAACCGGCGACGTTCTCGCTGAGAGGCAGCAGCTCTACTACACCACTGTGCCACCTGCTTTGCTATTTTCTCATCTCTTAAACAAACTTGTTGTTGTGTGTTGACCCAGCTGGTGTTGTGATGTTTTTCAGCGTGACGCGGCGTGTCCTGGGAATGCTCGTTGAACATCAGGGAACCGCCTGAACACGATGAGCAGTCTGGACAAATGGGTCACTCTGACCCCGGCTGAGTTCGCTCTGCTGCAGGAATACACTCACTGTGAGTCAAACGTCTCTGTCTGCTTGTTGCTGTGCTCAAAACAATCAGCTGGTGCTCATTTTACTTATACTACACCACACCCTCAAGTAATGAAGTGCACATCAGACGAGCACTGCAACCGTCTAACAGCATTAAAACGATTTAAAGTTCGACACCATCTAAACAAAAGGGAAATAGTCTGATAACTGCTCATGATGTGAAACTAAAATACAGTGACTGTCATGACAATAATAAATCAAATTACATTAGTTAATCTATTTTTGTCCGGTAGGACTGGAAAGCACCTTGCATGGTAGTCTGCCGCCACCGGTTTATGAATGTGTGTAGCATTCAATATATGTGTAGCACTTTGAGATTTTCAGTAATGAAAAGTGCGTTATAAATTGAATTAATTATTATTATTATTATTATTATTTTACTGTTTCAAATGCAGTTGTTTTATTCCACAATTTTTACGCACATTTACGCAACTAACGTGCCATTTCTTATTAAAGAACATTTGTCTCTAAAGTCTAAAATGTCTCTCAGGCCGGAGGTAAGACGGCAACAAATCATAAGTATTTTGTAACGTGTGTGATATGAGGGCAAATAGTGTAGCATGTAAATATGTGTATTCTGTACATTTAATCCTAATTGTGCACTTTTTAAATCCGACCTGGATGATTAACTTGTGAAAAAGAAGTTGAAAAGTGAAAGTACTGCGGCTAACAACTGGACCAGCACCTCGCTCCAGTCTTTTCTTCGTGTCGACCTACAGACAGAATAAACAGGGATCAGCTGCAGTGAGCTGCTGCGATGTCCTCATCATTAGACACATGAGAGCTGAGACATGAGAATGTAGCATTCAGCTCTGCAGGAAGGTTGCTGCTGTTGTGATGTCACATCTGAATCAAACATCTTCCTAACATGCCTCTTGCACCTCGACAGTCAGTTTCTTGCATAACGGCCTCCTCTGCAGTCTGGAGGTGTGCAGGCACATCGTGAAACAGAAGAAAAGTCCGATTCTTCACACACCAAGTTCTTCCTTTTATTTTTTAACACCACACCAGCTTCTCTCAGCTCAGTCCTTTGGTTCAGTAGCTGAAGTTATTTTTGGGCAGTTGAGCTTTTAAAAGCTGCTTCTCTTCAGGAGTTTGGGGTCAAAGTTTATGGATGTTTATCAAAGGTAAGGAAGATCCTCTGGACGGAAAAAAAAATAATAACTCGCTGGACATGGGCACCAGTGACCCCTCCACGACCCGGAAAGGAAGAAGTGGGTAAAGATAATGGATGGATGAATAGATAGATAGATAGATAGATAGATAGATAGATAGATAGATAGATAGATAGATAGATAGATAGATAGATAGATAGATAGATAGATAGATAGATGGATGGATGGATGGATGGATGGATGGATGGATGGATGGATGGATGGATGGATGGATGGATGGATGGATGGATAACTTGTTGAAACTTTTCATATTTTATCCAGAATACTTCTTCAGTCTGATGAGCTGCAACAAACTCAGTCTTATACCTGGATAAGGACAGCTACATCTTTAAGTGCCCACATTTTCATCATCTACTGCTTTGAAAAGCAGGTGCATGTGAGTGTGTTTGTCTGTTAGCAAAATATCTCATGCAGCACTACACATAATGAAATTCTCTGAAATTTAAACCCTAAATGTGCACCAGATTAAATGTGCACCAGATTAAATGTGCACCAGATTAAATGTGCACCAGATTGAATGTGCACCAGATTAAATGTGCACCAGATTAAATGTGCACCAGATTAAATGTGCACCAGATTAACCTTTGGTGTAAATGCAGGTAAAGATGGCTGCCAAAGATAATCATCCTTGTGTTATCTTCTGTTTGTTGTTTTCATCTTCTTCTGTGAAGTTTGTCGAGTTTCAATTGAAAACATTATGTGCTCAGGAGACACACAACGTTATAAATACTTAAATTTTTCTGACAAATGAAAGAAAGTGTGAACAGAAAATGAATAATTGAACAAATCTGTGCGGACGTTTGAAAAAGTGCTGCAGTCAGATTTGGAATAATCCAGAGAAATGCTCTGGATGCAGCTTCAGGTGATCAAACCTGCAACAGTGAACATTCGTTCCTTGTCATTAAAGTGAGCCGTGCACACTTTCATAACATTTTATTAGCTGTGTGCCGATCTGTGGACAATTAGAGCTCCTCTTTCAGCCTCTAATTGTTTATTGGCAGTTCTCTGTTCAACAGGAGGATCATCATGTAGCTATAGAGCAAGAGGAGATAGATGATCATGAACCTAAAATCATTAAAAACACCCAACGAGCCGTGTTCTCTGACAGCCGTGTTCCAAAGCGTGTCTGAATGGTTAACCTGACATCACAGTGCCTGGAACATGAGCGCTAATCAGTGCATTCATGACCCCCCGCTTCACAATGCTCTTGATTGATGTCTGCTAATAAACAAGGTCAGTGATGATGACACGCACTCAGTGGACCGTAAGTTATTTATTTCGAGTCGCTGCAGGTGAAATGGATTCTGAGAAAAATCAAAGATGCAGAGCCATTAGTGCCCACAGCAACAGAAAGCTTTCAGCACGCAGAACGCTCAGATGTTCTTTCAAACAGACAGAACTGCTTGGATTTATGTAACGCGTTTATTCTACATGTGCTTGAACAGACAATAGATGTTATGGAAGTAGAAATAAACATCACTGTGACGTCTGACTCGTTTCCCTTCATCCAGCTCCGACACCCGACGACAGCCGTCCATCACAGAGACGTGTCTGACAGTCTCTTAGAAAAGGATGGGGTTCTTTGTTTATCAGCAGTCAGTATCTTACCTGCTGTAGAAATTGCTCAGAACATACAGGTGGTCCTCGACTTACGACGTTCCGACTTTACGAACGTGCTTACGAACAGTGCAGTTGTACAGTAAATACAGCACTGGTA
>JBBPBX010044988.1:14400-27206 GCA_038048925.1 Garcialebias charrua
CACATTTCATTAACCACTGGATGGGTTATACTGAAATTATTATCATTTTACCACTGCATGCCCATCTCCAGCTGTTTAACTGTGGAGATAACCCAGTTCACAGCTAATCAAGGTATCCTAATACTATGGCTATAACCCAGTGGTTTTTACAGATACTGAGCTAAAATGTGGTGTAGGAACTGAGTCATCCCCAACATGTGCTGCTAAGAGATTATGTAGTTTAATTATTCAAGACATTGGCATGCAGACAAGAAAAAATGCATTCCTTAGAACAATTCTATTTTGTATGATCTTTAATTATCAATGATAACACTTGCAGTGATGTAAATGTTTTGGTAATGTTTTATTATTGAGCATGCATCAGGGTAATGTTTTACCATTTTACAGGGCACATGTTCTTAATTTCTATTTATTTATTTTATCTTGCAAGTCCACCCAACTATTAATTCTAAGAAAGTAAATTTCCCTCCCCATGCACATTAAAATATTTGCTCAAACATCTACAACATAGCCGTTAGTTTCTAAAGGGTTTTCAACTAATTATCGTAAAATTATTTAACAGCAACTTTCAGACCTAATGTATATATTTTTAATAACTTGTATTTATTTTCTGTATTCATTTACTCCTATTTAGGGTTGTAAGGAGCTGATACCTATCTCTGGCAGTCAACAGGCTAGAAAGAGGTGGGGTAGTCCATCATGGAGCTACATATAGAGGAACAAGCATACATCACACTTTCATGAACATGTTGCCTTCTAGCACCACTGTGTTATGTTTTCTTATTAATATATCTTATGCAGTATTATATTTTTAAATATGGTCACATAAAATTGTCTTTGATAAAAATTTTGATATTAATAAAAAGGGTTTGGGCAAAATTTTGGATTTCTAATCACCACCTACTATTTTATTTTGCATTAGTCCTTTTACACAATGAGTAGTTTTGGTTCCTAGTTTGTTTAGGTTTTTCTGCCTTTGCTCATGCTTGTCCACATTTAATTTCTTTGTTCATTTCCAGATTATGTTTGTCCTGTTGGACTTTTTCAAGTAATCTTCATGCAGAATTTTTTTTTCTGACCGTTGTTTTTCTTGGTACAAAGAGTCAATAATTGTGTTGCATTGTACAAGCACTTCTAATGTAATTGTAGTAACAGTATTTTGTGAATTAGCTTTTTTAAATGTTGTTAAAAGCTCTGAGTGGCAGTGTTGGTGATTATGCGATATATTGTAGGAGTTGCTATTAGAAACCAGATAACCTATCTAAATCTTGTGCAGTTTTTAGCAATATAGTATGTTTTCATTGTCTCAGCACAAGGACAAAAACAAATTTTTGGTGAAGAGGTGCTCACAGAAAAACCAAGATCCCATCTCTGCACTGACTGAAGAACAGCTTGTGCTAAAACTGTATTTATTTATTTTTTGCTGTGTCGACCCTCACAAAACCCTGCTGAAGAGTGGAGAGAATTGCAGTCTTCAACAATACTTTGATAAGAAGCCTGAAAATAAAAACAGAACATGTGAGCAAAATAGCCCCGAGATGAAACTGACATCTGAAACATTTTTTTCCAACTAGCAACAATTTATTATTTTCAGTTGTGGAAAAAAAGAAAGCAATCTTCCACCAATGATTACACCTCTGAAGAAATCATATTTCAGGTAAGGCAGGACATGTTTTGTGGGCAAGATGAATATCTGTAGTGTCAATCAAAGAGTGTATACACTCAAAAACCAATGATGCCATATCATACATGATATTGCATGCTCTATCATCACTGAGGGAAAAAAAAGGTTGTTTATCAGAAGCTGGATCGCACTCTTGCAGCACATACATTTCAGCATGTTTTCCTGATTCATCTTCACAGATAAGGCTGCAATATGACTTCTGGGGCACCACTTTATTTTTCTTTATTAATGTACATTCTGTTGAAACAATTTTATCTATTCAAGACTTTTATCATTTCATCGAACATATGGTGTATAATTTAGAAACATGATTTAGGAGTTAAAATCTTTGTTTCAAATTGAAACTAAAATTGTTTAAGATGGCATATAAATTGAAAAAATATAAATAGAAGAAAATGATCAAAAACAGCTACATTATAAGGTGATGTAATACTAAAAAAAGGAACTTGTCTGCCTTGCTTTTTGTCATGAACTTAGCAGTTGTTTGAAGCCACTTAGAGAGGTCAAGGTCGAGAACTTCAGATCTTTTTACAAGAAATTCCAGGAAACAGGAGCATAGTAGGAGAAGGCCCTTTTGCCTACAGTTCAGTCTGCACTGAGGGAATACTGCATGTGATAATGTCCTGAGAGCACACGCTGTAGCTGCACTCACGAAATGACATGTAGGAGGATATGAATGAAGGCAACAGGCAAAGTGATTTAAAGATGAAAATGTACCAGTGAGAGACTCTGCATGACGTTGATGAAAAGTTAATCAATGGTGCAGTGGTGGGTACGGTAGTTATAGCCAGTTATGAATATTAGCACACTGTGATAGACAGCATCCAACAACTGCAAGGTGCTTGCAATATACTGTATAAAACACTACCACGTTTCATGATCTTCAGCTCTGTAACTTTTCAAGAATCGGACAGCCAATCATCTGTTCACCTCATCAATGGACCAAGTGATGGAATATATTTGTCAGATTTAACAGTTCGCCTATTAATGACATGATTTAGTCAAATAGTTTCCTAACTGATCCATCAGTTCAATTCAGTTCAGTTTATTTATCACAAATTGCCAAATCACAACAGAAGTTGTCTCAGGGCACTGTAAAAAAACATTCACATACATACAAAAGTCAATAAATAAGAGCTAACTATCTAAAGAAGGAAGCCAGCATGAAGACACATTGAAACTTCACTTCGTTGCAGTCTCCCATCCTGAGCAAGCACAATGGCAACAATGGAAAGGAAAAACTCAATTTTAACAGGAAGAAACCTCCAGCAGAACCAGGCTCAGGACAAGTGGCCATCTGCTTCAACTGGCTGGGGTTTGAGAGGACAAGAAGGAGAAACAAACAAACACAGAATGGCAAGTCCAGGTGTAGACACAGGTGTACCCCCATTGGAAGAAAGACACAAAACAGAAGGACAGAAATAATCACAAATACAAAACATGTAATGTAGAGTAGGTAAAGACAGTAGTAGAGTGAATAAATGTTGTCGGTTTGTCCTCCAGCAATCTAAGCCTATAGCAGCTTAACTAACGGATAGCTCAGGAAACCCAAGTCAACCCTAACTACAAGGTTTATCAAAAAGGAAAGACTTAATCCTAATCTTAAAGGTAGACAAGGTGTCAGCCTCACAGACGGAAACTGGAAGTTGCTTCCACAAGAAAAGTGTCTGGTAACTGAAAGCTCTGCCTCCCATTCTGTTTTGAAAACTCTAGGAACCACAAGTAAACATGCAGTGTGAGAGCAAAGTGCTCTGTTGGGAATATGGAACAAGAAGATATGTAATATAACGTGGAACTAGGTTGATGAGAGTGTTATATGTTAAAAAAAATAAAATCCAGATGTATTTCAGCTATTGGCGTGAAACTGTGGAATAAATTGAATGATGATCTCAAATCATGTGCTTTTTGGTGAGCTTTAAAAGAGTCTTAAAATGTAAAATTATACAGGCTTATACTATGAGGGGCCGTGTAGGACTTAAACTATTTTCCTCTCTCACACACACATCTATTGCCTCTCATTCACTATAGTATTACTGCACATACACACATCTATTGCCTCTCATTCACTATAGTATTACTGCACATACACACACATTTTCTGCTTGCCTCTCATGCAGTATAGTATTATTCTCTCACACACACATGTATTGTCTCTCATTCACTATAGTATTACTGCACATACACACACATTTTCTGCTTATTGCCTCTCAAACACACATGTATTGCCTCTCATTCACTATAGTATTACTGCACATACACACACATTTTCTGCTTATTGCCTCTCATTCAGTATAGTATTATTCTCACACACACATCTATTGCCTCTCATTCACAATAGTATTAGTGTACACACACACCATTTTCTGCTTATTGCCTCTCACACACACATGTATTGCCTCTCATTCACAATAGTATTATTGATGTACACACACACATTTTCTGCTTACACACACACACATTTTCTGCTTATTGCCTCTCATTCAGTATAGTATTATTCTCACACACACATGTATTGCCTCTCATTCACAATAGTATTAGTTCACAAACACACACACACACATGTATTGCCTCTCATTCACTATAGTATTAGGTCACATACACGTTTTTTGTCTCTCTTTGGTCGTGTGTGTGTGTGCGCGCGCATGTGTGTGTGTGCGAGAGAACATACTAGTATGTATGAGAAGAAGACCTGTGTGTGTGTGTGTGTGAGTGCATTTTGTCCCGGAAGAGGCGGGGCATAATTTCAAGATCTGATCGCGCATGCGTGAGAGCTGAGGCGGCACTGGACAGCAGCAGCAGGAAGTTACAGCCAAACACCATGAGCTCCAGAGAAGATGCTGCCAAAATTTTAAATAGTATTTTGTCACCAACGGATGCAACAAGTAGTGGGACGTGCGTCTTAAACGAAAGAGCTCCTGTGAGCGCCCGCAGCGATTCTGTTGATACAGAGTTCTCTCGTGTGCTGGAGCAGCTAGCGGCTAGCTGCTAGCCGAAGTTCAACAGTGTCACCTGGAAATCAAGGTAAACTACTTCTACACAGTAAAGAGTTTGTTTTCTGAATATATAGTGTGCATTTTATTAACCATATCTCAGGAATCCGTGTACGGTTCGTTCTTTGGTTTTTCCGTTTCAGAATAAAATACTGTATACGTTTTGTTGACGTAGTTATACAGGTGTTGTGCCGAAAATTGCACCTCTTCGGTAAAATGCACCCGCGTTAAGGAATTAGAGTTTCAGGGCACTTTCAGTAGTCCAAAAATACATCCACGTGTGCTTTTCTGTGTACAAAAGTGGAGAAAAAAAAAGATAAAAATAAAATAGCTGTCTTTTGGTAATTATAAAAAGGGAAGCATGTTATCTGTAATTTGAATGTGTGAGGAAGAAAGGGCCTGGTGTCTTTTTGTGTAGTCTGTACGCCTATGGTTTCAACTGTAAGATGTAACAAGTGTAGTTTTGACAACTACACTTGTATGAAGAACTATAAACTGTATGGCAAAATAGTACCAAAATGACAACAATTAAGTGTACTCTCTTTTTTCCACAGATGAGGAAGGATCATCCAAGCTTCAAAACATCCTTGTATTTGTAACTGGAGCAGATACCACCAGTTGGCTTTTTTCCACCACCAACCATCGAGTTTCTACATGAGGAAGAATGCTCCTCAAAATGAATGCTTCCCATGGCAAACACCTGTATAAACTGCTTGAAACTCCCGCTCCTAACATCGTATGAGGTGTTTAAGGAAAACATGGACTTTGCTTTAGGGAACACACAGGGATTTGGGAGAACATGAGAGGTTTCTGCTCGAATGAAATACACTTAAAGTGTATAGTTGTGTAAATAAAGCTTAGAAACTATGCAAACCTTGCTAAGGCTGGTCCTGTTTAGCAAAGTGTTTTGGTTCAAAAGTTACATTGTAAAATAATGTGCAGGTATGCTGGTGAAGATTCTCAGTCGTCCAGGACATGATAAATCAAAAAAGGCGTTCAATACAAGATCAACTGGATTTTATTTGTAACAGAAGACGTTTCGCTCATCATCCGATGAGCTTTCTCAATTACCAGAGAATGGCTGAACATGAAAAGAGTACCACTTTATAGATTGCTAATACATAGTTTGTAGAAATGTTATTAAATCCTATATAAACACTTTCTAACTCATTAACTACTTATTATGCTTTATTTAAAGGTGATTGAGACTAAATTTACCAGTTTTTTTTATTTTACAATAGTGAGCCAAATCTGTTCACCTATATTCATCTAATTGTTATATTAACACATTTCAGACTAAGTTACTACTTTGTAAGCGCATTGATCCTAAAATAAGTTTTACAAATGCTTATTGTGTTTACAATGTAGTAACTTAGTCTGAAATGTTTAATATAACTCTAGATGAAATAGAAATTAGGATATATTTGGCAAGAAAATTGTCAGTTTTGTCTGTAATGCATAACAAGCAGTCATTAATGATTTATAATAATTCAATTTATAACGCACTTTTCATTACTGAAAATCTCAAAGTGCTACACATATATTGAATGCTACACACATTCATAAACCGGTGGCGGCAGACTACCATGCAAGGTGCTTTCCAGTCCTACCGGGAGCAACTCGGGGTTAAGTGTCTTGCCCAAGGACACAACGACACATGGTGCGGGTCCCGGGAGTCGAACCGCCAACTTTCCGATCGGGAGACGACTGCCCTTACCACTACGCCACGGCCGCCCAAAGATTTATAAATTGTTTACAGATGTTTAATACCTTTATAAGCTATTTACTTGTACCTGTATAAGGGGAACCTCAGTTTAAAGTGGAACCATTAAAAAGTATTGAGCTACTTTAAGTTATACTTTCATTCAACCTTTATTTATACAGGCTATCCTCGTTGAGCCACGAGGACTCATTTACAAGAGGGACCTGTCTCACTCACACCTAGGGTCAATTTAGAGTTACCAATCAACCTAACATGCATGTTTTTGGACTGTGGGAGGAAACCGGAGCATCCGGAGAAAACCCACGCATGCACGGAGAGAACATGCAAACTCCACCCAGAAAGGCCCCCGGACCGGCTGGGATGTGAACCTTGGACCTTCTCGCTGAGAGGCAGCAGCTCTACCAGTTGCGCCCAATGGTTTTTGCCCAATTACCTCACTTTAATCCAGTTTCTACAGAAGTAGATTAGGGCCTCGAGAGAAGAAGCAAAATCTGACTTTTCTCTCTGAATACATCTCACATTTCTGAGTTTAAATTACCTTTTTTCTCAGAAATATAAGATAAGTCACAACTGGGGGGTGGGGGAATTATCTGCTTGGTGGCCCCAATCCTCTTTAGTTTCATTGTTGTAATTTTTAATAATTGTACCTTTTGCATAATTTTTTTTTCTCACAAATCTTTGTTTTTCAACCACCTTATTTGGTATTTATATTCAGTCTGGCTTGTCATGTTGGAACTTAAAAGAAACCAGTAAAGTTTTTTTTTTAATGCCAGCCTTTGGTTTTATGCTGTAATTTTGAAAGGTTTCACATTACACTGTTTAATTTACCATACCAAACTTGTTGGATGTTTATTTGTAGTGCTCCAGTTCAAGCTTTTGGTGGCCTGATTATTGTGGTTATATATAGTTAGTACAGCAAATGTTCTTTTTTTCTTATGAGAATTTGTACTTTTCATGTTGTATTCCTTCCAGAATGTGAATACAGACAGTTTAAAGTAATGCATTGTCAGTACTGTTTATTTAAGCTTTACATACAGACAAAATAAGAAAAAACACATTTTACTTTAATACTCTGAATAGATTGTCACCAAGTACCTTTAACTCAAAATGTAATTATTAAACGTTTTATACATTCCCTTCAATTTAAGCACAAATGTTTTTAAAATTAAAACTAAATTATTAAGATAGGGAATTATGTTGTTCAACAAAGGTTACTACAGAGCAGAATGAATTAATCCCACAATTTCCATAATTCTGCAGAGGACAAAGTGTGCCGCATTAACCTGATGCATGCTCAATAATACAGGTAGAAAAATCTAAAAAGCTAAGTCTGGCCCTCTGGACATTCAAAAAATTAAACAAAAACAAAAAAATTGTAGAAACGTTTCGTCTGACAGACTTCCTCAGTCTGAGCTGCTGTATTCAGCTCAGTCTTATATAAAATTAAAATATAAAAATATATTTAAATATATTCATATACTTAAAATATATTATAAGACTGAGCTGAATACAGCAGCTCAGACTGAGGAAGTCTGTCAGACGAAACGTTTCTACAATTTTTTTGCTTTTTGTTTAATTTTTTGAATGTCCAGAGGACCAGACTTAGCTTTTTTAGATGTGCCGCATTAAATTAACTGCTGTGTCATTTGTTTACAGCAATATCTGGAATAACAACATTATTACTGGTCTGAATACCAGGTAAAGGCCCATTGCTATCTACTCCAAAACTTTCTAGTTCAAAAATAGAATCTACAGCTGTATTTTGTTGTGCCATACTGTTTGACACCTGCATGTCACAAGTAAAGTGGCATCCGCCCGTTCTGTGTGGAGACGCCATCGTTATTCCACTGGTTTTGAAACTCAAATGTGGCTTTTTCAATTCTTGGCATACATACAAAATGAAGCCAAAAAAGATGATCATCATTTAAAGAGTCATAGATACAATGCAGCTGAATGAAATTAAAAATAACATTATAAACTGGCACTGATAGGATTGCAGATAAAGTCTGAGTGTGACCAGCAAGTTCTCTAAAGCCTATCCTGGCTATTTGTGTCACATGTTCTTTCCCTTACAATGTGTTCTATACATTGTAGAGCATTCCCAAAAAAATTGTGTAACTTCAACTTTACTGACTCCAAATGTAAATAAAGGTAGAAAGCACAGCTGTAGCAGAACAACAAAAATGCTATGAAGTTGCATTGTGACAATGTGTTTGTGACTCCAATATGTTCCGTTTCCAGTCTTCAGTCCAGCTGTCCCAGAAGGAATTCTTGAAGATTGAAAAAAAAATCCTGTGGTACAAAGAGGAAGGGGGGGGGGGTACAACGACAATTACAAAGTTTGCAGAGTACATACTTAAAGGTGCAGTCTGTAATTT
Organism: Garcialebias charrua; assembly: GCA_038048925.1. Lineage (NCBI taxonomy): Eukaryota > Metazoa > Chordata > Actinopteri > Cyprinodontiformes > Rivulidae > Garcialebias > Garcialebias charrua. The sequence goes on from JBBPBX010044988.1 coordinate 23,176, forward strand.
TCTGTAGAACGCAGGACTTCAAAACATTTTCAACAGGGAAAGCATTCTGGTCCCTCCGCCTCAAAGCCATATTTGGCTCTGCTCCCCCTTGCTCTCGCTGAACTGCATGTCCTGTCGGAGCTGCTGTGATCTTCTGTGTTTATATGTTAATAAAACGTTCTAAAAAATAAAATAAAAACATGGAGCGCTGGTCCAGAACACCAGGAAATCTGCAGAGGACGTAGGACCCAAGTTGAATTCGCTCGTGACAAATTAATTCATTTCCTCATGTTTTCAGTCATGGAGTCAGCGAGGTGGAAGCGATCACTTGACCTTTGGCAAAAAAAAAAATCCAGATCAGGGATGAAGAAGGGGAATTTAATATATTTGTGTCATACAAAACAGTTTTGCATCGCTTTGCAATCCTTGAAACGAGAATGTGCGTGGCCGCTGCGGGCTGGGACAGGCGGGGGCGTGGGTTAGGGGCGTAAGAAGTGAGAAGCTCTGTTATTAATGGCTGGTTAAAAACTGTTTTTATTGGCTGGTTAATGGCGGGTCACTGTGGCTTTTTAGAAATGCTTTTAGTAACATCTGGAGAAGCCAGACGACCATAGTCAGACCATAGATCAGAGATTTTTTTCTTTCTTCTTCTTTCGGCTTTTTTCCCTGCGTTAGGGGTCGCCACAGCGAACTGGTCGCACGAAGATTTGGCAGTTTTTACGCCGGATGCCCTTCCTGACACAACCACAGCCCTCTGTGTGGAGCAGAGAGCTGATATCTAGGGTTCCCGGGGGAGCAGATGGTGTGGGTTAAGGGCCTTGCTCAAGGGCCCAGAGTGGGGCAGATGAGGGTGGAGACAAGTGTGACCGCTTCACTTATCCCCCCCACATCTTTGATGTTGTCGGTACCAGGGCTTGAACCGGCGATCTTCCGATCACAAGCGCACCTTCTTAACCTCTGCGCCACCACTCCCACAGACTGCACCTTTAACAAATACCAATATTACCAAAATAAATCATGCATCTAAAACGGGCTGTGAGCATTTAAGTTTGAACCAATGAATTCTACACTGTAATGGAGACCACATGAAACCTATAGACCAGGGGACCTCAATTCCAGTCCTCTGGGGGCAGCGTCCTGGACTTTTAGATGTGCCTGCTTCAACACACCTGAGACAAATATTCAGGTCATTAGCAGGGCTTTTGGAAACTTGACCGCATACTGAGTAGGTACTTCAGTCATTTATTCAGACGTGTTGGACCAGGGACACATGTACAAGTTGCAGGACTGGAATTGGGGGCCCCTGCTATAGACAGTGCAATTATGTATGTGTTATGTGATGCCATTTATCCAGACAAACATCACTACATTCTCTTTTCAGGAATAACAAGTAAAAAGGCACCAGCTGTGCTGATAATCTTAACGCCAAAAATACACTACATGCGGTCCGGCTCCGCCCCGCAGGTCGCAGCTGAGCGAGTCCAATTTCCACTACCTCCGCTCCGCTCAGGTCCGCCTGGATGCGCCGCTCCGAGACGCATGCGCGGGAATTGCGAGATCGCGCGATAAATCAAGTGATAAATAAGTAAGTCAGAACAAAACAATTCATTCGGTGGAAGAAGGAGAACAACAGTAGAGACTGCTGCCTTGATCTTCTCTCGTAAATGAGCGACAGGACATGGTTTGAGCAACAGGAAGTGATGTATTACATTTCAGAATAAAATACTTAATTTATTTATTTCTTGTATTGCGTTTGTAGGCGTAGTCATAAATGATAGTTTGACACAATTTTTTTACAAATAAATCCGTATCCACAATGTTCCTGAAGGTGTCACTGTATTTGCGATTATGGGACTTACTTCCGTTTTGACCCCGGAAGTAGAATTTCTGCATTGGCTCCTCGTTGTTTACTTGTTTATCTGTGCGCGTCGTTGAAGTTCTGTTAAAGTTCTGTTTTCTGTTATTTTGAGCTAATATTGTCACGAAGATGTCTTGTGGAGCTCGGGTACCTGTTGCGCTGTTCGTGGCTGTATGAATAATCAGACGAAGCTGAATTTGTGGCTGCAACTAGTGTGTGTTGAACATGCTCCGAAAACAAAAACCTGCATCCTTCTTTGTGGCTGGGCTACGAGAAACCACCTGAAAAAAGACTCTGTATCCTCCAGAGGATCGAGAACACCAGGTATGATTTAAGAGACAGCTTTTAGTTTAATGATTTTATGTAGTCAGTGATTAAATGATACTAATATTTTCGTGCATAACTGGCAAATAAACACACGCACCTATATACTGTATGTATGCTGTCTGTGTATATTTATTTATACTGTATATATAATATAGGTGTCTGTTGTGTTTATTTATATATATATATATAATATAGGTGTGTGTGTGTGTGTGCGTGGGTTTCTTTTATATATAATCTAGGTGTGTTTGTGTGTGTTCATAAATGAACCCTAATGTTTGTATACTGTACTTTTCTTTTCCTCCTTTCTGTTATATTTCTGCATAAGGTGAGTTCCAGGGATGGATGGATGATGCTCCAGTTGGTCCAGGGATGGATGGATGAAGCTCCAGTTGGTCCAGGGATGGATGACACTCCAGTTGGTCCAGGGATGGATGACGCTCCAGTTGGTCCAGGGATGGATGACGCTCCAGTTGGTCCAGGGATGGATGACGCTCCAGTTGGTCCAGGGATGGATGACGCTCCAGTTGGTCCAGAAGTTTGTGTGCAGTTATGTACCACAGCAACAAATGAGTGAAAATATAATTTCTATAAATAAATCTGCGTTTGAAGTGCATTTGGTGTTGCTGTGTTTCACCTTCTTTATTTCAATAAGATACGTTGTTTAATGTCTAATGAGAAGTTCTACTGCAAATAAAAACACTAGATGTGATTGTTTTTTTGGCAACTTACCAGTTTAGTTTTTTATTGACAAGTACAAAACTTAAAAACATGCACGTTGCTGTGGTTCCTCCTCCAGGAGGAGATTGATAAGAATAAAAGCTATAATTATAAATTTTAGGCTGATTGGTAACTCTAAATTGACCCTGGGTGTGAGTGAGACAGGTCCCTCTTGTAAATGAGTCCCCGTGGCTCAACGAGGCAAGCCTGTATAAATAAAGGTTGAATGAATGAATAAACTAAAAACATTTGAAACTGAATACAATATGAGAACTGTGGGTGATTTGATGTCTTTTAATGAAAATGATTGGCTGCAGAATAAATACCAGAATAAATACCAGGTCAAATACACTCTTCAACAAGAAATGATGGGCAGTTTCTGATTTTAAACAAACTGGAACAGATTCCTAATCATGTGGGACCACTGGACGACCACTGGACGACCACTGGACGACTGGCGCAAGCAGCAAACCCCTCCGGAATCCAAGACGATGGAACTTGGCCCTTCACTCGTCTGTACCTTAAAAAAAAAAAGAATAAAACTGTCATGTTTGCATCACAAAGTCTAAAATAAGACCAAGTTTGCTACTCAAAGTAGAAAGAATAAATACAGTTGCTCCTACATTTTTTACTCATTCACAAAGATATACTGTAATGTTCAATTTTATATTGATTTCAGTAATTTTATCTTAGATTTACTTTAATATTTTTGAATTATTGTGCCAGGTGCTTGTGTCATTACTTGTTCTTCTGCTCCTGCGTCTTGGCTCCACCAGGGAGTCTCCAGACTGAGAACTGGACACAACAAACAACCAACCAAGAACCAGCAGAAAGATCCAGCTCCCCAAAATAAAATTCAATTAACCAGGACACCTAAAAAAAATCAGTCCATCCATCCATCCATCCATCCACCCATCCATCCATCCATCCATCCATCCATCATCTTGTACCCACTTCTTCAGCCATCACTGTGCGAGAGGCAGGGGACACCTGGACAGGTCTCCAATCCATCAAAGGGACATATAGAGACAATTGAGACAAACAATGCAAACTCTATGCCGAAAGGCCCCTGGTCGGGATTTGAACCAGCGACTTTCTCACTGAGAAACACAAGAATCACAACATCGCACCCAGAAATAACAGCACAGCT
>JBBPBX010044989.1:11503-27206 GCA_038048925.1 Garcialebias charrua
TTTTATTTTAAGAAGTTCCTGAGGGAAACCTAAATTAGCCAGAGTTTTACCTGCGAACAGGTCAATGACCCTGAACACACTACTGAAAAAGATTACGGAGAAATAGTTACAGATGCTGATCAATTTGTTCACACCAATTTTTCAAGCAAGATACACTCATGAAGATAACTGAACTAACCTAAATAAATAAATAAATAAAAGGAGTTGTTCATTTTGTTTTGTTTTTTATAGAGAATGGTTGTTTGAATTATTTATTAGAGAATAAGGAGCAGATATAATAAGATTTTTTCTTCATCTGCTACCTTTCATTTTATATTTTGTTTTTCTTATTACATATATGTTAATTGTTTTGTATTTCATTATAAAACGAATAAATAAATAAATAAATAAATAAATAAATAAAATAAATAAATTATGATACTTGAACTCTTCCACTTGAGGCAGAACCTCACCCTCGACCTAAAGAGAGCAATCCACCCTTTTCCGACTGAGAACCATGGCCTCAGATTTGGAGGTGCTAATTCTTATCCAAGCCACTTCACATTCAGCTGCAAACCGCTCCACTGAGAACTGAAGATCATGGCACAATGACGCCAACAAGACCACATCATCCGCAAACTTACGGCTCTTGGCAAAGCAGGTCGCTTCTCTGCTCCTCTCCTGCCCTAAAGTTTTCCTCCTCCCTCCTTTTGCTCTTTTGTCTCGTCTGCAACTCTTCAGTGCTCGCTCGAAGCAATTTGGAACATGGATTTAATTGCGTGGGTTGTCTCCTCTATCGATAAAATTTTTTCCACAAAGCGCTCCGGACCAGAAGAACCAGCGTGCCCCCTCGACACGCATGCAGCCGGGTACATCATGGATTTGTGGGGAGAGTGGAAAATGATGTGTTTGACCGTTCTTTCGGTCGAGGACATGGAAGATCTGTATATAATTGGATTTATGGTAGCAGGTGCGTTGCTCTTTGGCTTGTGCGGGGGCTTCTGCTACTGGAAACTAAGGAAGACTTCCGCGGCGATCAACGCGCTGTCGAAACTTCCTGCTCAGAATGAGTCTTTGATCCGAGCTGTGACCTCAATGAACCAGCTGTTGTTCGAGCTTAATCGCACAATGGGAATGGTCGTGGAGGACCGCAGACCTGCGGTGCGGTTTGGGACTCGTGTACAGCCGAGCGGGCTACACCAGGGGGGAGACGGGGACCCGTAGCTCGGGTTGAATGAAAGCTCACATAATTTGGACAAATTGAACTTCAGACAGCACCTGGACTCAAGGCTAACAGTAAGAGTACACTGTAGCCTGCCCTGAAGAATAAATAAATCAACTAATCTAATCGGGACACCCCAAGTAACCTTGAACAAAGGCTGACTGCAAATCTCTCCTGGAGTCTGAGCTACTGGAAAGAACTGTCGCACCCCCCACCCCCCGAGAGCTCTCTGTGTGCTATCAGATGATGCCGGCTGAGTCCATCTGCAGACTGTGCTCTATCTGGACGATTGTTCACAGACTTATCTCACTGCTCCGCCACCAAAATGCAACATGTGATTTGTCTATCTGTGCTTGAGCTGGTAAAGTTTTTTGACTGTATCATAGAATGTCCTAAGACAAAATGTGATAGAATCTTTTTTGAATACCACTGATTATCCTTTTGTAACCTTCCTTTTTTTCCATATCTGATTGTTTGGCAATGCGGATTAATTTCTGCTGCGGCTTCCGTACGCATGTCCCCTCTCAAGGACGGTGCGTGCGCCAATTGCAATGTTTTGTGCCCCGGTGCAATGACGATGCCAATAAAGATATATTCTATTCTATTCTAAACTACAAAATCTGAGGCCACTGAACCGGACTCCCTTTGCCCCCGGTTGCACCGAGAAATTCTGTCCATAAAAGTTATGAACAAAATCGGTGATAATGGGCAGCCCTGGCAGAGTCCAACTCCCACCTTGAAGGGGTCCAACTTACTACCTGCAATGTGAACCAAACTCCCGCACTGGTTGTAAAGGCACTGAACAGTCAATAGCAACTGATCCCCAGTCCCATACTCAGAGCACCCTCCATAGTGTACCTCAAAGAACATGGTTGAAAGCTTCTCCAAGCCCACAAAATACATATAGACTGGAAGGGCAAACTCCCATGACCCCTCGAGGATCTCAGTAAGAGTAAAGATCTGGTCCAGTGTTCCATGGCCAGGACGGAATCCCCATTGTTCCTCCTGGATCTGTGGTTTGACCAACTTGCTTCTCCAGTACCCCTGAATAGACCTGGACAGGGAGGCTAAGGAGAGTGATGCCCCTATAATTGGAGCACACCATAAGGTCCCCTTTTTCAAAGAGGAGAACCACCTCCCCAGTCTGCCAATCCAGTGGCACTGCCCCCAATGTCCATGCAACATTGCAAGGGCATGTCAACCAAGACAACCCCACAACATCCAGAGCCTTAAGGAAATCAGGGCGAATCTCATCCACTCCGGAGCCCTGCCGCTGCAAAGCTTTTTAATTACCTCGGTGACCTCAGCCATAGTTATGGACAGACCAACCTCAAAGTCCCCCGACTCAGCTTCCACCATAGAAGACGTGCTGGTGGGATTGAGAAGGTCCGAGAAGTATTCCTTCCACCTCTCACTGGTTGAGGTCAACAGCACCCCACCTTCACTGAAAACAGTGTTAGCAAAGTGCTGCTTTCCCCTCCTCAGCCACCTGATGGTTTGCCTGAATCTCCACAGAGCCAACCATGAGTCGTTATCCAAGGCCTCACTGAACTCCTCCCACATCTGAGCTCTTGCCTCAGCAACAGCCAAGGCTGTGAACCATTTGGCTCTCTGGTACTCCTCAGCTGCCTTTGGAGACTCACTAGCCAACAAGCCCCAATAGAACTTCTTGTACAGCTTGACAGCCTCCCTAACCCGGGGTGTCCACCACCGAGTTTGTGGATGTCCACTGCAAGAAGCACCAACAACCTTGCGGCCATTGCTCAAGGCAGCTACCTCAACAATTGAGTTGCTGAACATGGCCCGCTCTTCTGTAGGTGTGAGCAGGGCCGGCCCAAGCCTCTTTGGGGCCCTAAGCGAAATTTGGATGGGGGCCCTCTGTTTCTACTAATAATGTGAATTACTGCAATCAACGGTCAGATGGTTTTATCATTCTCCCACCTGATAAAACAGATTGCAACTCTGACAGTCCTTTTTAATGTATATATGTAATTTATTGCAGGGGTGTCAAACTTATTTTAATTTTGGACCACATCAAGTTCATGAATGTCCTCAGAAGGCCAGACATGACATAATGTATTGATAAAACTGCCTATGAATAAACTGGTAAAATCAAACTTTCTAAAAATAAAAACTTTGCCCATCATGCCTTTTGGGGAAGGAAAAGGTATCCTTAATAGGCAGTGGTCCTCTCATCACCTGCTCAGTCCTGTTTACATCTGAGAGGAAAGATGGCCACTCAGCTGGGTCCATTGGCAGAGCTGATGATCCTTGGTGTGGCTCGGACTTTGATGTGGAAGCTTCTGAGAAAGAGACAAAAGAAAGATGATGATTAATAATAACATAAAAGGGCAGAAAATGTTTGCGATGTACATAACTGTTAATCTGAAAATGATCTGGAGCTCAAAGAGGAATTATAGAAGATGTTTTGCTGTTAAAGGACAACATCCACCATGTTTTCAAATTGCATCGCCATTAATATTTATTAGTTTATTTAAAAATAATACAGGAGCGTTTATTTATATTGTAGAGAAATAACGCTAAATGTGTTATTTCATGATTTATAGCAGATTTTAGCAGAAGCTCCGGGAAAAATCTGCTCCTCTCCATATATGGGCATTCACATCACTAAAGTGACGCCTTGGAGTTACAGGCGGAGTTATAATAAGCATTCATCAACTTCCATGACCGCTGCTCTGAGCGAGGAAAAAAAAAGCGAAGCATTTTTAAATATTCCCTAAAGCTGCCTGTTGATTAATCCTGCTGTCGCTCACTGATGTCTATCATATTCTGAGCGAGCATCCACGTAGACATACTAGTTTAATTCGCTTGATCGCGACAAATTCATTAATTTCCGCATCGGCTTTTTATTCTCTCCCCCCGTGACCAGACAGGTCGGGAGTACAAAAGGCAGCCGCGCAGCGGAGCTCTGCGCGCGTGCTCCCCCGTGCTTCCCGCAACAAGGCTGGGACGGAGCAAAGCCCTGAGTCAGCACGAATTCGGAACTTCAAAGGTGACCATACCATACCATACCATACCATACCAGTTTATTTATAAAGCACTTAAAAATACAGCAGCAGCCATCCGAAGTGCTGTACAAGAATAAAAACAAGCACAAAACAATCAATCTCAATCATATAAATATCAGAACATCACAAGTAAAATAATACAACATTAAAACAGAGATGTGAACTCATTCTGGTTTAAAAGCCAATGAAAACATATGTGTTTTTAAACGAGTTTTAAAAACAGATATTGATGGGGCCTGCCTGACCTTCAGTGGCAGCTCGTTCCACAATTTAGGAGCCAGAGCTGAAAATGCTCTGTCTCCTCTGGTCTTATAAAAGGTTTTCGGGACTGCTAAAAGCATCTGGTCAGCGGATCTAAGAGCACGTGATGGCACATAAAGTTGAAGCAGTTCAGACAGATAAGAGGGACTAAAACCGTTCAAAGACTTAAAAACAAACAATAAAACTTTAAAATGGATTCGAAACTGGACAGGAAGCCAATGAAGGGACATTAAAACTGGAGTGATGTGCTCACGTCTGCCTGTACCAGTCAAAAATCGTGCAGCAGCATTTTGTACCAGCTGCAACCGAGAAAGCGAGGCCTTATTTACTCCAATCAGAAGAGAGTTACAATAATCCAGGCGTGAAGTAATAAAAGCGTGGATTACTGTCTCTAAGTGGCGTCTAGAAAGGAGGGGCTTGATTTTTGACAGGCGCCTCAGATGAAAGAACGAGGACTTAACCATGCTGTTGATGTGACAGTCCAGTTTCAGGCAGGGGTCAATTTTCACTCCTAGATTTGTCACAATCGACTTTTCATATGGGGCCAAAGAGGAAAAATCAAAAGTGGTGGGACTGTCAGGAGCACTAGATTTAAAGACCATAACCTCTGTCTTTTTATCATTAAAATGGAGGAAATTAAGCGCCATCCACCCTCTAATGTCACCAAGACAGTCCAGAAGAGACTGCGTGGAGCCATTTTGTTTTACAGGAAAATAGACTTGACAGTCATCCGCATACAAATGAAACTGCACACCATGCTTTCTGAAAATAGAACCGAGTGGCAGAAGGTAAAGTGAGAAGAGAAGAGGACCAAGGATAGATCCCTGGGGTACACCCCAGGGGAGGGCAGCAGATGCAGAGGTAAAATTATCAATCTTCACACTGAAACTTCGATTTGAAAGGTAGGACCTAAACCACTGCAGAGCTGAGCCAGTGATGCCCACCCATTGCTCCAATCTGGCGATAAGAATTTCATGGTCGACTGTGTCAAAAGCAGCTGTTAAATCTAAAAGCACAAGTAAAACACAGTTTCCAGAATCCAGCGATAAAAATATATCATTAAAAACCCTTAAAAGAGCAGATTCAGTGCTATGGTAGGTTTTAAAACCAGACTGGAAGACCTCCAAAATTTTAAATTCATCCAAAAAGTCCTTCAGCTGGGTGTAAACAACTTTTTCCAATATTTTTGAAATAAAAGGTAACTTTGAAATTGGCCTAAAGTTGGACAAAGAGGTAGGATCAAGGCCAGGTTTTTTCAATAATGGCTGAACCACAGCATGTCTAAAATTGCCTGGCACCACGCTAAACATTAAGCTGCTATTGATCAAATTTAGAACAAAAGAGCCAACTGTAGAAAATACCTCCTTAAGAAAACAAGGAGGTACAACATCAAGGGGGGAACCTGATGGTTTCATACTGGTGACAATTTTCTCTAGGTAGGAGAGAGAAATAGGCTCCAGATGATCAAAAAGTGCAGGACAGGGGACCAGGATGGAAGGGTCATGGGAAGGAAAAGAAATACAAGCCCTCGTGTTCGTAACCTTGTCCAAAAAAAATTGAAGGAACTTATCACAAAGTTCTTTAGATGCTTCAATAGGAACCGGTTCATGTGAATTTAGGACCGTGTTGATTGTATCATAAAGAACACGGGGATTGTGAGAGTTGGCAACAATAATGTCAGAGAAATATTTGGCTCTGGCTGTTTTTACAGCTTGTTGATAGCGACGCCAACTCTCTCTCACCATATCAAATGAGACTTGGAGACCATCCTTTCTCCATTTGCGTTCATTTTTCCTGCATACCTGCCTAATGGCACGGGTATGGTCACTCAACCACGGGTCAGATTTAGGCTTTGAACGCCTAGTTTTAATTGGGGCCACATCATTCAGAATAGTGTTGCATAAAGAATCAAAATGTAGTGAAAGCTCCTCAGTGCTGAGAGACACAGAGAGCTGTGAATTTAAACTATTAAAGGCTGTGGAAAAATGAGCAGCAGTGGATGAGTTAAAAACACGGCAGCTTCGAGCAGGAGCACAGGGTTTAACAGCTTTAGAAACAGGAATAAAATCAAATAAAACTGGCATATGGTCGGAAAACAATGCATCACCAATTTCCAAGTTTAAAATAGACAATCCATAAGATAAGACAAGGTCGAGGGTGTGTGTACGTTCATGCGTTGGGCCCTTCACTGATTGAGTGAGACCAAATGCATCCACTAAATCTAAAAAATCCTTCACCAGCGGCTTTCCAGGGCTGCACACCGGGATATTAAAGTCTCCTAAAAATAAAATTTGCTCATATTTGGACATGTAATCGCTCAAAAAATCAGAAAAGTCCCGTATGAAGTCCTTATTGTACTTGGGAGCCCTATAGATGACTGCGCACAGAAGTGGAGGAGTGCAGCCGAGCTCAAACATGCTCAGTTCAAATGAAGAAAAAGCAGTCGGGGGGGACAACTGCTTACAGTCAAAACAAGATTTATAAATGACAGCTAAACCTCCTCCACGGCCCGAGAGCCTTGGAGTATTAAAATATGAGCAGCCATGGGGTAAAAGTTCTGAGAAAACACTGGACTCACCCGAAGAAATCCAAGTTTCCGTCACGGAGAGAAAGTCCAAACCCTGAGACGAATAAAAATCCTTCAGAATAAAAGTTTTGTTTGCAACAGATCTCGCGTTTACCAGACCCATCCTGATAGGAACTGGTTCTGGCGATGCAGCAGAAGAATTAATCCGAGCAAAGTGTTGCAGATTTCCAAGGTCGGCACTTCGCCAGCGCAGATGTGGAGGAGTGAGACGTGGAGGAAAGAAATGTTGATCCGAGTCGACAACAGGTACCAGCCAGGAATCAACCGGGTCCAAGGAGCGCCGCGAAGCATGCAGACCAGGAAATGATCCAATCTGGGACAGGAATACTCCCGGCGAACTTGCCAAAACGGTCCTCAGCTTCACCAAGAGCCCACCGCGTTTACCTCGACGCCTGTGACGTCTTCTCCGGCGAGGGGGGTGTGGTACCCGGCACAGGTATGATGGAACTCCGGCCAACAGCGGGGGCAAAGAATCGTGCTTCTCATGATGATGTAAAATATTAGCAGCAGGCAGACGAAGCCCAAAAAGGGTTTGGCGATCATACACCAGTAGAGAGTCCACATCATAAAAGCATAGGAACAAAAATAATAAAAAAAGACAGAGTGGCAGACGAGACGCCCAACACACTGGCGCCATCTTGCCACACAGGTGCTGTCACACAGGTGCTGTCACACAGGTGCTGTCACACAGGTGCTGTCACACAGGTGCTGTCACACAGGTGCTGTCACACAGGTGCTGTCACACAGGTGCTGTCACACAGGTGCTGTCACACAGGTGCTCAAGATGGACCAGCGGAACAAGGAGCCAGAGACGCGCGGCTCGCTCCTCTGGGCAGAGGAGTGAGAGCAGCAACGGTCCGCAGCGGTGTTATAAAATAAATAATGAATAAAAACAGAGCGCTGGTCCATCTGTACACACAAATGCACCAGGAAATATGCAGTTTTAACTCCCACTCTCATAAACCTCCATGGAAACTCACTCCTGCCTTCTGGGTGGAGACGTAACTGAAGTCACTTGACACTTCGGCACTCTTCGGCCGGGTTTCCGGATTCATTCGGGACTGTTTTTTTTTTTTTTTAACCCTCGCCTGGCCCAAATGCAAAAATGAAAATAGACATCATATTAAATTACAGTAATTGTCCAATATGGTGAATTGTTACTGTCATGGTGGGTGTTGTCCTTTAACTTACCAGGTAGATCATCTGCAGTTGCAGACACAGATGAGACAGTGGGCACAGATGATGGGGTTGCTAGACTTAGATCTGCAGAGGACGGAGATGGACCCAAGATGAAAACAAAAAAAAATTATGTTAGATGTCATATCACATTTACAATTATGTTGCTTACTTTTTAAAATAAAAAGTTCAACTATTCTTATACGGGGCGGCCGTGGCGTAGTGGTAATTCATTCATTCATTCAACCTTTATTTAGTCAGGTAAATCTTATTGAACCTCATGGGCTCATTTACAAAAGCGACCTGCTAAAACTAAAGAACGATGAACAGCAATGGTAGAATTTCCTTAAACAATAAACAATAAACAAACAATAAACAATAGAAAACAAAAAAGAGAAAAAACAAAAGAAAGAAATACATTTTTTTTTTTAAACAAAGTATCAAAAAACGAGCAAAACATAAGGTAGACGTATAAAATCAAAGACAGGAACAAATCTGCATTGGTTTTTGCCAGGATTCCAACAGATTCTGAAAACCATTTAGAGAAGTCAAGGTCGAGAGCTTCAGATCTTTTTGTAAGATATTCCATGAAGCAGGAGCAGAGTAGGAGAAGGCCCTTTTTCCAAGTTCAGTCCTCACTGACGGAACACTGCAGGTAATCATGTCCTGAGAGCGCACACTGTAGCTGCACTCACGCAAAGACATGTAGGAGGAGATGTATGAGGGCAGCAGACCAAGAAGTGATTTAAAGATGAAAATGTACCAGTGGAAGAGTCTGCGTGAGGTTAATGATGTCCAGTTAACCAGTGAATACAGGGTGCAGTGGTGGGTACGATAATCACAGCCAGTTATGAATCTTAGTGCACCATGATAGACAACATCCAACATCCGCAGGGTGCTTGTAGGAGCATTCATGTAGAGAATGTCACCGTAATCAATGGAGGGAAGGAAAGTCACAGATACAAGGCGTTTCCTAACATTCAGTGTTAGACATGATCTGTTTCTGAAAACATGATCCGTTTCTGAAATTATATTACTTATATAATATTATTATTATTATTATTATTATTATTATTATTATTATTATTATTATTATTATTATTATTATTATTATTATTATACAGTACCAGTGTTTTTGCTTATAATAAAAAGGAATCTGCCAGTACACCAACTGAAATGTATTTTAAAAAATTGTAAATAATTTGGTTGTCCAAGTGTCTGATTTTAGAAATAATATCGGAATTATATCTCAAGATGGTTAAACAATTATATGAAAGAGGTTTTGCTTACCAGGTAGTTCAGCAGTAGTTGCAGACACAGACAAGACTGCGGTCATAGAGGATGCTAGACTTAGCTCTGCACAGGATGGAGATGGACTTAAGATGAAAATAACAAAAAATGTAGTTATGTTAGATGTCACATCATACTTATAATTATGTTGTTCACTTTTTTTATGAAAAAGTATAAAAAATACTTTCATACTTTGCTTTTTTGCTTGTAGTAATAAAACAAATCAGCCAGTAAAACTGAAATTTTCTTCAGACATATTTAAACAGTATTTGTTCCTCCAAAGTCTTCTATTTTCTGCTTACGTAGTAAATAAAAAAAATTATGAGTTAGTTGTTTAGGAGTTATAAAAAGGATGTTGTGCAGTTAACTTACCAGGTAGATCAGAAGTGATTGTAGTGGGCACAGAGGATGGGGTGCTACACTTAGCTCTGAAGATGACGAAGATGGACACAAGATGAAATACATACATATGCACACACATCCCTTGCATATTTTCATTACAGACTCTGCAGTGTAATTGCTATAACTAAAAATTACAGTAATTGCATGCTGCATGGTGAGTCTTTCTCTTACCTGATGCTCTGCCCTGGTAATGTGGACTGGCTCTGAGATGATTCTGTGCTGACAAAATATTTTAACAGTGCTCCTGCAGAATTTCACATAGCATAAGTTTGTGTAAAAAAGTGTTTATTTTAGTCACATAAATTATCATGCTCAACAGTCCACAACATATTGCCAACTCAAGCATAGCTAGTAAGCTGTTAATATATCAATATAGCCTGAAGTAAAACATTTGGCTGGCAAATGTTATGTATTGTGAAGTTTTAATTATTGCTATCAAGCGTTAGCAAAAACGCTGTTTTGAGCCAACAAAAAAAAAGATATAGTGCCAATCAACTCACATAAAATTAAAACTCAGTTATTAACAAGTACAAACACGGTAGTGCTAGCCAGCTATTTAGCAGCTGCACAATTTTTTTTGATAAAAGAGACGTACTTTGTACAAACATACCTTTATCTTGCCGTTTTTCTCTTCATCTTTTTTTCCTCTTCCTTTTTTCAGCCCCTGAAGGATATATGCCCTTTTTTGCGACATTATCTAGCGTTAGTTACATGTCAAGTGCTTAATTAGCTTCGATGCAGACTTCACATTGCGGAAAGGAGTTCTGAGAAACCTGTGGAACGTGCTCTACCGGGTCCTCACTAAGGGGGGGTCCTCAAGACGACCGGCCATTTCTTTCTTTCCACAGAGCGATTTCTACGTTTTCAAATATACATATACACACAAATATATTATATATGTGTTATATATATCATTATGAAAATAAAAATCTGAACTTTATGATGAAGTTGTGTGTAATAGAATCATATAATAAAAATAATGAAAAAATAAAAAAAACACAAAACTCAGCTCCTCTTTGGGGGCCCCCTTGTGATCCTGGGGCCCCAGGCGGCCGCTTAGTTTGCTTATGCCTTGGGCCGGCGCTGGGTGTGAGTTGAAGATCTCTCTGACGGGTTCTTCTGTCAGGCAATCCCATCAAACCCTCACTACCATGGCGGACTTGGACATTTTGGGGCCCCAGGCAAACCTTTGTAAAGGGGCCCTCCCCCAAGTCAGCCTAAATTTACCATTAGGCCATGCCCTGAATGTCAAAGATTTTTATGTATATGACAAAGATGAACCCTATGTAATAAAAGTAGTGATAATAAAATAACAAAAATAAAATGAACATATTATATCTCCTATTTGACAAAAAATATTATTTTTGACATCTGGGAATTTTTTGTATATATTACTGTCAGAGGAAATAAACTCACTTTACTGCACTGTGTTTTTACAGCATTAAGTGATCATGAATTACCTTGATTATTCAGCTGGACTTCTATGAAAGTTGTCTTCGGTCTTGTTACTGGTCTTTAATTATGCATGTTTAAAGACTGCATCTGAAAAAAAAATGTTAGTGTTGGAGGAAATAAACTCACACAGACTTTAAACTAAATGACTCAAATAATGTCACTTTTCATTTATATCAATTTTTACATTTTAGATAACAATTTAATTTAGTAATCCAAGCCTTTTGATTCTGTTGTTTTAAACTAACAGTGGTATTTCTGTCCAAAGCAAACCAAAACCAGTCATTATTAAAAAACATGTTTTTGCATTACTGTACTCAGTTGTGCTTTGTAATGTAAACAACGATAGTCTGATTAAGTTTTAACTAGGGCTGAACAATTAATTGCATTTGCAATAATATCGCAATATGATAAAATGAGATTTTCTAATCGCGAAGGCTGCAATTTGACTGGTCACGTGACACAATCTTTATCAATACTTAAAAAAACATCACAAAGACATTTACCATGGTTGCATGGCTAGAATGACAACAACCAGTGCTTCAACTTCAAGTAAGCAAAGTATCAGCCGACAGGGATCACTGACCCAACTGTTAGAACTTTAAACAGTAATTTTTTTATATTAAATTTTTTATATTTATTTATTAACTGTCATGTGAAGTTCAGACTAGTAGTTAGTTCACTTAACATGTTTACTATTATGTTTATGAAACAAGAAAAAATAGAAATGGTGAAAAGAAAAGTCATAGATTTGTTTGCTTTATTGTAATCTTTGCGTTAAATAAATCTGACATTGTCTATTATAAAACAGATTGATTTATTGCTTCTGTTTGTTGAAAAATACTTGAGAAGATATTTAAAAAATTGCGTTTTAAATCGCAATTGCAATTTATAGAAAAAAAATAGTAATTAGATTATTTTCCAAAATCGTTCAGCCCTAGTTTTAACAGTCAAATATTTTGTAAACTGGTTGAGAAAAAAATTAATAGATAACTGTGGAATATTTTAGATCTATTCTCTTCAATGTATAGTCCGTATATTTTAATAATATAATAAACAAGCAGGGTAGGGAGGGAGCTAGGTAAAATATAAAATTCCCTCCTCTCCTTGTTTAAGTCAGAAGATTTAGGCCGAATATCTTTTAAAATTTTGATACAGAAAGAAAACATGAAAATAGTGGTTGTCTCAGCTGATTTCTGTCAGGATTTATTTTACCCAACCTACAAAATAAATCCTAAAACTCATACCTCATCTTGTTGTGAATCCTCCTCGTCTTTATCTTCGTCTTGAGTCACTGCCTCTGCGCCATTCACTTCTTCCTGCATCCGGTCCGGTTCCCCCACACTTTCAATGGGCCGCCCGTCATTATCAGCAGTTGATGACGTTTTTAGACCAGCCTGATCAAGAAAGGTCATCAGAGACTCTACTTCCTCAGGCGGCTGAGACGAGCTGGACTGGGAAGCTCAGTCCTCACCTCCTTCTACAGGTGTGCAGTGGAGAGCATCCTGTGCTCCAGCATCAACGTGTGGCATGGATTCTGCACAGCTGCGGAAAGAAAAGCTTTGCAGAGAGTAGTGAAGGCTGCACAGAAGTCTGTTGGAGTCAGCCTCCCCACCATCACTGATATTTACAGTTCTAGATACACGAAGAGAGCCACCTGCATCTTGGATAGGGTTGGGCATCGTTTGAATTTGAGCGATTCTGATTCGTCGTTTCGATTCCGATTCTTTTCAATTCTCGATTCCGATTTTTTTTGTAGGCGGGGTTAAAAAAAGACATGTCAATTCAATTCAGTTCAGTTTATTTATACTGTATAGCTCCAAGTCACAACAGAAGTTGTCTCAGGGCACTGAACAGAAACAATCAAATATAAAAATAATAAGTTAACAGAAACTTTAATATAAAAATAATAAGTTAACAGAAACTTTAATATAAAAATAATGGTAACACTATTTATCTGAGGAGACTACTTTGAGTTTAACTCCATGTTATAAAAAAGCTACAGTAGTTAGCCAGAGTTCTTTCAGGATGAAATAATTTGAACTTCTGTTTGAATTTAATGCTATGAACTTTTTCCTTTTTGTTACATTTACTATGAATTTCTCACAGGGCAGATTAGAGCCAACATGGAGGACTCACCAGTCCACATTAGAGCCATCATGGAGGACTCACCAACATATATTATTATTATTATTATTATTATTATTATTATTATTATTATTATTATTATTATTATTATTATTATTATTATTATTATTATTATTATAATATTGTCCAGTGTCTGATGCTGCAGTCATGTTACTGAGCTCCCACTGATGGGCTAACCTGGTTCCACCACCAGCAGCAGGATCCTCAGACAGAACAGCTGGTGGGATGTCCTGGTATCTGCAGCCCTCTCTCCATTTGTTTCTTCATGGACATGGAGCTGTGACATTATGTTGTGCCTCTTCCTCAGCAAAACGCTCCTCCAGTGGAGACTTTCTGGACAGACTGCAGGGAGGTTCCTAAACAAACAACAGGTTTATCAGTATTATCAGTAAAAAGAGATTATTAAATCATTTTTAAGACTGAGAATGTGTACAATTATTAGCTCTGTTGTTATTGCCTAACTAACCTATTCAATAATTCTTCAAACTGTGACATTCACTCATAATGGAATGAAAGAGAACATAAACAGAAATTATATAATAATGAAAACTAGAGACATTAAAACATTTTAAAAGACACTGAGAGAACTTTAAATGGATTAAGAATGTTAATAAGTGTTGGATTTGCTTAACTATAGTAGTAATGTGTCTGAGTGCAATGTAAGTGCAATCCATGGCAGGAGTTGAATCCACATCTGAAAAGGGATGCAACCTTTTCACAACATATGCTGTAACTGTTCTGTGGCACTCTTCATTCAGTTACACTGACTATTTACCTTGGACAGTCACTGGTGAACACCGTGAAGCCATTTCAGGTCGTTTGTCTAAGAAAAAAAATACGAGCTAACGTTAGCATCGTGTTTGTATTTGAGCTGACTTACCGCTTTAAGCGGAGTATAACTTGTTAGCTGCCTTAATGTTGGTATGAGACGTAGTTTATAGTTTATTTATTTACCTGATGGAGCCTGATGGAGCCGAGAGGTAGCGATTAGCGAAAAGTCCGGCGGAGCGTTTTGCAGACTGTTACTTCCGGTCGGACACGAAGCGAAAATAATCCAGTGGAGCGAGTTAAAGACGGGACACTTTTTTACTTCTCTCCTTTGCATGATAGAAAATTTTTGCAAGTGCTGCACTGAGCTGACTGTCATTTTATTAAAGTTAAGCCACACTTTCGATCGCGGATGCACACTTCCGGTGGATTCTTATTCGGTGTCGGCAGCTACTTCCGGTCGGCGAACTAGCATCGCACATATAAATCGCCAATTAATATTTTGAACGATTCCGGGAAACCCAGACAGTAAGTCCCGGTTCCGAACGATTATCGATGCCCAACCCTAATCTTGGAGGACCCCACTCACCCAGCACACACACTTTTTGTCACACTCCCCTCAAGCAGGAAGTTGAGGAGCATTAAGTGCAGAACCACTAGGCTGAGGAACAGCTTATACCCTGAAGCTTTTAGACTCATGAATTCCTAATCAGGAGGATCACTGTGAATGAAAAAAATCACTGTAATGCCAACCCTAATCTTGGAGGACCCCACTCACCCAGCACACACACTTTTTGTCACACTCCCCTCAAGCAGGAAGTTGAGGAGCATTAAGTGCAGAACCACTAGGCTGAGGAACAGCTTATACCCTGAAGCTTTTAGACTCATGAATTCCTAATCAGGAGGATCACTGTGAATGAAAAAAATCACTGTAATGCCACTTTAATTGGTGACATGTGCTGCTGATTATCCATGTTTCTGAGCTCATGCTGCTGATTATTTCATGCTGCTATATTCATTTGTACTCATCTGCTCACACACTCATGTTTGAGCTGCTGTTGTTTGCTGTATTGTTTTGCACTAGCATATTTCTTACTTTATATATTAGATCCTTATTGTTTCTTTTTACAATTTTAATTTTTTGCTTTCGTTGGATTTAAATGGGATAGGACCCTGTGTAGACAATTTCGTTCCACCTCATGTACCACATGTGATGCAAATTATAATAAAGCCAACTTGAATGTGAACTTGAACAAATCAATATGATGCTTTAACTATTGTAGTTCAAGTCACTTAAAGACACCTGAAAAAGCTAAATGCATTTTGAAGCTCATACTGTGCAATATAAAACCTTATATTGTATGTTATATATATATATATATATATATA